>CALZFC010000020.1:2135000-2172500 GCA_945643635.1 Allodiplogaster sudhausi
GGAAGAGTGACACAGCAGTGACAGAGAGATGGGAAGAGCAGCTAGGATGCGAGAGAGAGGCTAGGGAGTGAATAACAAGGATGTAAAAGGACTGCTGCTGAAAGGCAAGGAAAGCAGTCCTTGTGTCTCGTTTGCTTCTCATTCTCTCTCTCTCTCTCTCTCTCTCTCTTTCTCACTCTCTCTCTCCCATTCTCGCTCTCCCCCTTCTCTCTCTCTCTCTCTCTCTCTCTCTTCCTCACTCTCCTCTTCTCTCTCTCTCTCTTTCTCACTCTCTCTCTCTCCTTCTCTCTCTCTCTTTAAATGCAGTCCGTCGTTGTACGCTGAATGAATAGGCACATTCGCGCAGGCTAATCAATGTGAAGACAATCGCTAGCCGTTCATCTTGCAGTTCTGAAAGGGCGGAAAGAAAGGCGAGAACGGAAGCGGGCGAGGGGGAGGGGGGTGTGGAGAGGGGGGGGGAGGATGAAAGTAGCGAGAGAGAGAGAGAGATGAGAGAGAGATAGACTGAGAGAGAGAGAAAGAGAGAGATAGACTGAGAGAGAGAGAGATAGAGAGAGAGAGAAAGAAGAATAGAAAGCATGATGAAGAAGGGTGAAAGGACGCACAAGTAGTAGCAGCCTCCTTCGTCTCTTGTCGCTTTTCTTCAATTCAACGCAATGAGCAAGTCGCACATGCGCATGAGAAGAATGAATGAATGCACACGGTTAGTGAACAAATAATTGGGCACACGAGTAAGACAAGATGGAGTGCGACCAAAATAAGGGAGGGAGGGAGAGACGAAAACAAACGAGACAGAGAAACAGAGACAGAGTCAGAGGGAGAAAAACAGTGAGAGAGAGATGGAGAAAGAGAGAGTGAGAGAGAAACAGAGATGGAGAGAGAGATAAATAGACAGAGAGAAATAGAGAAGCAGATTATTCTGACGGAATCATGAGCACTATTTATGAATCCAATCCAAGCTTAGGGAAGGGAGGGCTGGAAATAGAAGGAGCTGGAGGGAATGCTCTTCCGAGATGGACATTGGACACGCCCAGGCTGAAGTGTAGATGGGAGGAGGGGGATTGGGAGGATGTGTAGACAAGGAGTGGCCGGCTTGGACTGAAGGTGAGAGAGAGACAGAGAGAGAGACAGAGAGAGAGAGAGAGAGAGAGAGGAAGAGTGCAGGTAAGAGATTAGCAAGTGAGAAGTATCAATACCATCCTAGGCCCGCTAGCAAACAGACATGTCTGACCTCGGTAGCTATAACACGAGCCTGAGGGATGGAAGACAAGATAACAGACAGGCAGGCGTAGGCAGTTGCCCTGCAGAGGGTTGCTAGCAGGTTGCTGCCAGGAGATTAGAGGGAGAAAGAGAAAGTAATAAATAGAGAGAAGGAAAGAGGGAGAGGAGAGAGAGAGAGAGAGAGAGAGAAAGAGAAAGAAAGTGTGAAGACGGACGAGCAACGATAAAGCGTGGTGTATTGCACTGAAGTTGTGTGCGGGATGGGGACGACAGCAGAACAGAGGAGACAGCTGTTCGGAAAAGGAGGCGAACGGGGATGCCGCTGTGGATGGTGATGGGAGGTCCAGAGATGTTGAGAGGGGAAGGCGAGAGAGAGAGAGAGAGAGAGAGAGTGAAAGATAGAGAAAGAGAAAGAGTGATAGAGACAGACAGACAGATGAGATGAGAGAGAGAGAGAGAGAGAGAGAGAAAGAGAAAGAGAGAGAGACTCACAGGGACGGTAGAGACAGAAAGAAAGAAAGAGAGAGAGAGAGACTTATAGGGACGAGAGAGAAAGAGAGAGAAACTGGAGAAGAGACCCAGGGATAACCAGCAAGCGTTCCGTCTTCTTTTGGGAAAGTAACATGTGGGAGCGAACGGATGCTGCAAACATTCAAGATTCTCTCTCTCTCTCTCTCCTTTCCCTCACTTCCTTCCTGTCTCTCTCTCTCTCTCTCTTCTAAGTCTCAACTATCATGACATGTCTCCTTTTCTCTCTTTCCAATATCTCCTTCTCGAAGTCTCCTATAGTGAAGCCCTTCTTTCTCCTTTGTCTCTTCATCACATCTCATGAATTCCTCTTTTATCTAACCATGTCATTCCATTATTCCTCTCTCTCTCCATCCCTCTCTCTCTCTTTCTCTCTCTCTCTTCTTCATGCGTTCTTCCCTCTGTCCACTGACCATCCTCCAATGATTCGTATGTTCTGAGGCTATTCGAAAGGAAGAAAATATATATAAGAAGTCAGCACGCAATCGTGGCCTTCCCCCCTTCTTCTTCTTCCTCCTCTCCCATTCTCCGTTTCAGATTAGCGAACACAAAGACATGCGGAATGGAGCTGGATTGATGGCGAGGACTAATCGTAAGAAGCAGAGGTTTGAGATCGAGGAGCGAAAGAGAGAGAGAGAGAGAGAGAGAGAGAGAGAGAGAGAGAGAGATTGAGAGAGAGAGAGATTGAGAGAGAGAGAAGATCGAGGGAGCAGAGAGATATAGACTGAAAGAGAAAAAGGAGGTAAAAGAGAGAGATTCAAAGAGTCGGAGAGAAACAAAGAGAATCTGGCCTACGTTCGATAGATCACTACGTTGTACTTGGAGGAATGGAGGAGGAAGTAGTGACAGTGGGAGGGAGAGAGAGCATAAGATAGATATAGAGAAAATGAGAGCGCAGAGAGCGCGAGAATGATCTCCAAATGTGCTTGCCCTGTTAGTGTAGTAGCAGGAGCACCCCTGTGCCTTCCTCCTCCTCGAGTGTGTTAGATATGCCTAAGGCTAGTCTTGCGGGCACAGCTGACCCTTTTTCCATCACTCTTTAGAGACAATCTCTCTTGACAACAACATTTATCAATTCAGGCATACCATTAACATGACTTATATACCAGAAGAAGGCAACACGTCGGCACACACTTTTCACCTGAACAATCGGCACCTTGAAAGATGTGAATTCAAACTCCTAATCGAACAATAACAACACAATTATTCTAGGATAAAATTATAGTGGGGTCTTGGACGGGTTGGGGAGGGAGGGGTGGAGATGGTTTCTTCGGGGGTAGTACCTAGACCCTATTGGGGAGGTATCTAGACCCCTTTACGGAGGCATACGCAGAGCGCCATCGAGGCGGATGGTCTCTCCGTTGATGTACGAATTCTGAATGATGTGCGAGGCGAGCTCGCCAAACTCGAGTGGATTCCCGAGTCGTTTCGGATTCGGCACCAGACTCGAAAGGAAGTTGTGCACCTAGAATATTATTATTTATTATATTTTAACTTTGCGACCACACTAAAAATAGATCTCGTGAAGAATATCATATTTATACTTTCTTAAAAAATGTCATAAATGTATTAACTGTATGTAATAATTTTTCAGCTAACAAAAATACATCAAATAATTCGCAGGCCTATTTATCCCGGAATGTAACAGGAGCTAAATAGGACACATGCAAATACCTTTTTGAAGTTCTTAGCAATGTTTGAGCACTGGCAGATGCCACCAACACTATCTTGAGCCACCAATTTACAACTCAATAGACTGCACTTGTTTGGGTGGGCTCCGAAGTGAAAATAAGCGCATGCAAATTCTCTGTTTGCCTTTCATTTTCTAAAGAACATGGTTTACTACTTGACATTCTAAAACTAAATGCATCGGCAGACTGTATTGCTAGGAGGCACGCGTATTCAAGGTCTCAAAAGGGGAGAGAGAGAACAGAATGTAAGGGCGAAAGGAGGAGAAGGGAGATAGATAGAGAGAGAGAGAGAGAGAGAAAGAAAAAGAGAAAGAGAGAGAGAGAGCGCGTGAAAGAGAGGGAGAGAGAGAGACAGAAAGGATTAGAGTAGTGACCACATTAGTGTTTTCGCAGGTGCACCCGGCTCCCCTGCCACAAGACCGCGTCGTTCCTCTTGAATAACATGGAACTCACTTCTATTTCCTATCCCATTCTCTGCTCTCTCTCTCGCATCTTTCAATTGTCTCTTTCACTCTTCTCTCTCACCCCTTTCCTCTCTCTCATTTCTTTCTTGCCTCTCTCTCTCTCCCCAATCTCTCTTCTCCCATCTCTCCTTATCACTGTGTCTCATCAAGAGCATGGTGAGTCGGTCTACAAGGTCACACTTTGGCGTGGAAAAGAGGAGACACGCGATGAGAGCATGCAACAGCCTGCGATCACAGAGCGGGAAGGAAATTCCTTTTCGCTCAAGGAAGGCTGACAATTCAAAAGGCCCAAATAGAATAACTTTCTCTCTAACAATAAAGAAACGCAATCTACCTTATAAAAGAAGAGCCCGCTCAATGGCCACATTTGACTCTATGAAAAAGAGCCTAATTGGACGACCCAACAAGCGTTAAATAAATGACTAAAAATGAACAAGATGATTACTGTAGCCAAATAAAAAGGTGATTTACCGTAGCTAAACGAAAAGATGATACATACTGTAGCGACAGTATCATTGCAAAGTGGGAATGGTTAAGTGGGGAGGGGGGATTTTCGGAACTTCCGCGCTGGGCATCACTAGTCTATTGTCTGTTTTGCTCACTGTCAATTAGAAAAAAAAAAGACTTACATAGAATGATGTTTGTTTGTTCCACCTCTTCTACTCCCCTAACCCCTGAATGCCTCCTTCCAACTTATAAATGAAAGAATGATTGAACCTTGGGTGGCAGACTCGCGAGTATGGGAGTCTCGAAGAGTCCTGGCGCGATGCTCACGAAGCGAATACCGTCATCGCCAAAGTCACGTGCGAGCGGCAGCGTCATCCCGACGATGGCGCCCTGAGGCAAATTAATTAAGTCATTAATTAATTAATATATTCACCTAACAAGCCAAAATGACCAAGTTACCTAAATCACTGTTAACTTAGCATTTCGGGAAATATCAAAAAACAATGTGCCTATTTAGTGCTCATAAAAATATGCTTTATGCTTTTGACACTTTTAAATCGTGAATGACAAGGAGCGGATAAATCAATCTTTTAGTTTGATTACCGCACTTCACAAGCAGAACTCTTTTCGTAGATGTGTGGGGAAATGTCGAACTTTTTGCAGGGTAACGAAAATTGTCGTACTTTTCGCGAAAATCACGAAAAAATTCGTAATTTTCATAAAATAACGAAAATCGCTCGGGTGGAAAAACCTTGGAGGCCGAGTAGGCGGACTGGCCCATCTGGCCGTCGAAAGCGGCGACGGACGCGGTGAGGACGAAGACGCCACGCTGGCCGCTCTCCGCGCACTTCTCCGCTGACATCATCTGCTCTACGCCACGGCGCACCACGTTGAATGTCCCCAACACATTCACCTGGGATGAAGTGAGATGAACGGGGGGCTCTATTACTAATATTACAGGAAATCGTCGATAATAACAGTAAAAATGAGCAGGAGAATAAGAGAAGCCAGAAAAAAAATGTCCAAAATGATCTACAATATTGTGCCTACAGTAATGTTTTTCAGCGGTAACAATGCGTAAACGCAGAGTGAACAGAAAAATGAGAATGAGAATGATACAGACTAGTAAACATGTAGAGGATCATTGTCAGAAGGCCTTCCTCTCTCTCTCCTTCTCTCTCTCTCTCTCCTCTCTCTCTCTCTCTCTCCCCTCCATTCATTCAACTGCAAACTCGAAGTGTAAACATTGGTATCTGAAAGGCAAAGACAAGTGAGCAGTCACGGCTACTTTTTTTCATGTGGAAAAGTGCGTTAGCAATACTAGATTCTTGCTGTGTGGAGTAGCGAAACCACAAGATTTCAGCTAAATTATGATAGAGAACTCCACAATTCGCTTCACACAGGACAAGAAAATCTCTTTCCTTAATTTTCCTCTTTGGAAAAGCTAACTAAATTGCACGCAAAAACTGACTTTGTTTTTTTCACAACTCTAGGATATTATTTAAGAGGGAAATACCTCCAAAAAATCTGTGGCAGATATACATTTATGTGACGAGCTGATAAGCCGACTTCTTTTTGAGCTTTCTACTTTGAAATGGAGAACATAATTATACACCAAAATAAGCCCCTCCCACCCGTCCACAAAAGAAAAAAAAAGATTTCTTCCGACAACAAAGCTAACATTGAGAGTGCGCTCGATCCTATCAGTATGGACGAGTTCCTTCTTCTTGCTGGAGTACAACTTGAAGGCGTACGCGATGCCGGCACAGGAGACGACCGAGTTGACCACGCCGAACTTGTCGTGCACCTGGTCGAAGGCCGTCTTCACTTCCGCGTCCTTGGTCACCTGTAAAAATAACAAGGAGAGATCATGGAGAATCACTCTGTTCACTCCTTTACTTTTCCAGTTTTCACCGCAAAAGAAGTTGTATAACTATTGATGAATACAATGATTTTTTTTCTCTCAGGTATTATAAGAATAATTATCCTCAAACACAACAGGAAAAAAATGTACTTGCCCGCACAAAAAAAGTGTACTTTCAAATAATACCGCGGAAAGCATTAAAAAAATATCGTCACGTTCAGGCTAGGCCTTTAGTTGGCCCCATAGGACGAGGATATTAAGTCATTTCTACATCTTGGAGCATTCTTTCGGAAAATCGGAGCAGTTCCGGGAATGAAATTTTTTTCGTAGCTCAACGATGAACAAATATCATTGGCTCCCGAGAACAAGGATCGGAAAGCCAAGTTTCCCTTGACTGGGTCAAGAGAAGCCAATCGTGTGGTGTCCTGATATGGACTAACATCGGCCGGCGTGAAGATGACATTGGGGCCGAGTTCGGCAGCGACATCGGCGCCCTTGGATTGCGGCAGGTCGAGGATGGCGACGCGGGCGCCGCTCTTTGCGAGAGTCTGAGCGGTCGCGCGTCCGAGGCCCGAAGAGCCGCCCGTCACCACGGCGATCACTTTCTAAAGAGATGCCAAATACTTCAAGTATTCCTGGCTCCGAGCCAAAAAAAAAAAACTTTTAGTCATTCTTCAAACATAATTCTAACCAGAAGCCTACTATCATAGTTGACACCACATGTTTTTCATAACAACGAAATTATTCTGTATTTTTTAAAAAATAAAAATTATCCGCAACAGAAGAACATGGTGTTTGGCAATAGAAACCTTCAATGGGCGGAGAACATTCGCAGTCTGGGACGCCATAGTTGGTGCTTCTTAATGGTTTCAACAAGATTATTACAAAACATGCGGAACAAGCGCAAATTTGAAGCAAATTGACGGTACCATTTTTGGCATGCATATTCAAGGAAAGTTGAACTAAACGCGCCAAGCGAATTGGAACACAATCACATCATATTTCAAGACGTTGAACGAAAGCATATTAAACGTGCAAAAGCGCTCCAATTTGGTGATTTGAACGTGAGAGTCACGGAAAACTATTATTCAAACTCCAATTATCACTTGTTCCAAATAATAGTGAATCTCATCGAAATATCAGAAAAGCCGCTGTGATTAAGTATTTTTAGTGCTCTTTAAAGAAAATTATATTGCTAGAACAAATTACCAATTATCGAAAAATTTTAGCGTAAAAAACGTATAGTTACACTATTTCTGCAAAAGCGCATAAAAAATAAGGAGAATACTTTAATTAGAGAGAGTTATGTTCAGCGTACGAGAAAACCCATCGAGTGTGTTGCAAATGTGTATCCTTAGAAGTGCTATATCAGGATTGTTAAATACTGTATGATTGCAATCCGTTCGAGACATCTGATCAAATGAATTAAATTCCAATCCAGATGAAAAGAGGTCTCGAACGGAATGCAGTCGTACTGTAATAACCAATTCTAATATAACACTTGAAAGTATCCACATTTAGAACACAATCGATAAATTATATTGATATACCCTAGCGTAGTCAGAATTTAATTCTTCTTCATTAAACCATTTTCCTACTTTTTTATTTGCTTATGGAGAAATAGTGGAACTGTCCACATTTATACTGACAATTTTTGACAATTTGTAATTTATTCTAGCAAGTTTATTTTGCTCAGTCACACACTAAAAACACAATGCGTGCAGAATGCGGTTCTGGCTTTTACTGTGTTTTCCTTGCTTACAAGCTCCAGTTGATTGTTTTGTGTTCAAAACTGCTTTTTCCCTTTTTGTAAAGGCATGCTTGATCCTGTTCCATCTGCTGTTCGTGTTGTTTAGTGCTTTATGTGGATCGAACAATCTACTTAAATCTGTTTGTTATAGATTTAAATAGATTGCTGTATCCAGTTACATCTTTTCGAATTGGTGCTATCCTAGTTGGGGGGGGGGGGGGCAAAATATTTTCATTTTTCAATCTACCACAAATCGTGCCCAGGGGGTTTTAGGCCATGGGGAACACGAATATAGGGTTCTAAACCGTGGAGAACACGAATATAATGTTCAATTTGAAATTTTTTTTTCATTTAACGAAGTTACAGTACTTCACATTTTTGTCCTACTTTTCATCAAAACTCCTGCACTAAAGAGTTGTCAGAGCTGCCAAACACTAATATAGTGTCAATTAAGCACTATCGAATAGAGATGAGTCGAAAAGAACCTAATATTCGAGTTTAACAGGTCTGAAAACCCCTTCGAGTAGCATTTTACCTGAAATCGGCCAAAACATATGTCAAGTAAAAGTACTGTAACTTAGTTAAATGACAAAGTAATACAAAATGAACATTATATTCGTGTTCCCCATGGCCATTACCCCCCTGTGCACAATTTGGGGTGAATTAGAAAAAAAATTTATTTCGCCCCCCCCCCCCAACTAGTATAGCACCCATCTTTTTGAAATGCAGTATGAACCCTTGGAGCACGAAAAAAAAGAAATTACTGGCACCTCCTAACAGCTATATCACGTATCCACCTAAATTATCTTTGGACAACACATGACATTGTCGGTTTTTGTAAAATATAGTTGGCTTTCATTTCTTCATTTTGCTTCATTCACTTGTCTCCAAAGTTATTCATTTTCTTTTTCCAGATTACTGATGATGATTTCTCGATCGAGTGCGTGTTAGTGGCTGTGGTTTCTGCTGAGGAGGAAAAAGAAGAAGAGGAATAAGCTCAAGATGACTCTTGCCATCAGCTGCGAAAGCGGCAGTCTCAATCCAATGTCCTTCACCGACCAGCATGGCGCTCTTCTACTCGAACGCATGCGTTATCAGCGAGAAACAGGCAATTCTTTTCTTTTTCATTTATTTTATTTATCTATTTCTTTCGAATTATGTGATATAATGTGTTTATTTGGACAGGCTCATGCTCTTTTTTGTATATCTTGCCTTTTAACTAGTATATTTCATAGTTTATCAACTTCTACTCGTCTGCTTTTATGGCCCCCTCCCCCACATGTTTTGTTGTTTTAACTGACAATAAGCTGTTAATTCATCTATGATCAATTTAATACATTTCTACAATCTTCTTTTTAAAATTAGATATGTTAAGGCAATTATTATATGATAAGTTTTAGCTTATCTTTATATAATACACCTTATAACTGATAAAATAGTTCACTTATAGTAAGTTAACATTTGTATATAGTAGTTATAAATTAGGCTCAAATTTAATTGAAAATGAAATTAAGGACGTTTCTGCGATGTTGTCATTCGCGTGCACGAGCGAAGCTTTGCGGCGCATCGAAATGTCCTGGCCGCGTGCTCGCCTTACTTTGACTCCATTCTCAAGACTAATCTCGTTACGAAAGAGCAGGTTTTTCGCGTCTTTTAGTATTTATTATTTATTTACCTTACATTATAAAACTTTTACGTGCTTCGAAAGATTCCTCTTTTTGGTCACTGTGTCTTGCATTAATCTATATTTTTGTTTATCTTAAATACATTTTTTTTTGAATATATGCCTCGAAAGATTTTTTTCAACTTTCTATATCCCGCCTTTTTTCAGTTTACGGTATCTTTCCCAATATCATCATGGTATGGTATCTTCCCATCTTCCAGGTTACTGTAAACTGTCCGAGTGCATCGGCATTCGAGTTGCTGCTCAACTACATGTACAGTGGCAGTGTCGTCATCGACAGGAGTACGGTAGCCGAGCTGCTCAAGCTTGCCAATAACTTCTTGGTTAGAATGCTTTAGTTTTCTTCGTCTTTATTATCATCTACTGTAGCAGTGGAGATGAAATAGAATGGGTAGATTAAAAAAAGTAAAATCCACTTGTGGCGGTATAAACGATGAGGGGCAGCGGAAAAAACCCGTTGTGCTTGTAGATAACGAAAGTGAAGAACTACTGTGCCGAGTATCTTGACCGGAATCTGGATGCGGCGAATTGTCTGTCCGTCCGGCAACTTGCCAGCAAATACAATCTCCCCTTGCTCTACAAGGTCACTTTTGTTCTGTTCTGACGATGAGTTTCTCTCTTTTTCATGATGCTGTGAAGCTTTCTTCGGTGTCAGCTGTCTTTTTCTTAAGAAGTAACTCTTGTAAGAACTCTTGTCACAATTAACATACTTGAGTTGAACGAATGAAAATGTGATCAGAATATTGTGTTGATTTAATGTATTTTGTCTTGCCGGGGGTTGCGCTGAAACGTGGTGGATATCCAAGAATAATGAATTTATGGCCGATCTTGATGGGATTAGGCTCCGGAAAGGCAAAAATAATCGCAAGTACATACAATATACGATTTTTAACATGATGAATTTGAGGCTGCATCGGACTTCTTCGATGTCAACATCAATCGCTGCCTTCTCGAATCGGTCGATCTTCTTCAGTTCTCAGCAACTCAGATCCTCAAGATCATCGAAGATCCCAAGTATCACAACATGATCTCGGCGGATGCTCTGCTCAAGTTGGTTTTTAAACAACGTTAAAAAGCTAAAAAAAACTACAGTCACATCTTTTATCAGTAAAGTTCTTGTCAAGTATTATATTTGATTTTAAGATAAGCGCATAATTTTTTTTACATCTGATAGTGTCTGCTTGTGTTTTTAAAAGGGTTTCCTTGTTGCTGATGAGTAATTAACTTAAGTGTAGCCCAAAGAAGAAGAGTATGACATTTTTAGAGTTAATTTTCATCATCATTAAGAGTGAAATTTTATTTAAAATGTTAGATTATAATAGGAATTATATAATGCCTGATTAGAAGAACATAGTAATTATACAATGATTGTCCTGATTAGGAGAACATTTTGTAGTTACTAGACAATAATAATCTTTATTAGAATGGCGACTCGCTGGGCGTCCGAGGACATTGGCGGACGCGCCGCGGACTTTACGCGTCTTTTGGCAGCCTGCCAACTCGTGCAGCTCTCACAGGCGGCAGTCAGCTTCGTGCTAGACTACTCGCCACTCATGAACAAGCATCAGCCAGCCAGACTCGCGCTGCTGCAAGCATTGTCAGATGGGGGGAAAGAGAGAGAGATAGAGAGAGAGAGAGAGAATTGGAAGAGAGAGAAATAGAATGGGAGAGAGAGGGGGACGAAAGAGAGCAAGAGAGAGAGAGAGAGAGAGAGAGAGAGAGAGAGAGAGGGAGGGAGGGAGGAAAGAGATCCAGAAAGATAGAGAGGGAGAGAAGGGGCGAAAACTTACCGTATTCTCCATATTTCATTTCGAAAAGAAAATTAATTCCAAACCTGTAAGGAGCGATGCCGGAGTTAGCCTGCCGCGCTACAACGAGCAGTACGAACAACTTCTCGAGCAGTTCGGCCAAGATCCACAGCTGATGGAGCAGCCACAGCAACAATACGATGGACACTGCAGCGAGTGAGGAGGAGCTACTTATGATTATTTAAAATCTTTTTTTTAATTGTATTTTTTTTATTCTCCTTTTCTATATAGTTTATCGGCATTTAATCATCTATTTGCTCTTTCCTTTCACTAATAGTTTTCTTTAGTGAGCCTTCAAAAGCAACCATAAAGAAGACTTAATTTAATTATAAAATAAGATCACGAAAAGAGAAGCACCTTCAAGGATGATTAAAAATAGTTTCATTGAAAAAAAAACCCGACTTTCTGAAGGATGGCCGACGATCTCTCGGCTTCTGAAGGAGAAGAAGATGAAATGAGCGTTGAAGGGCAACCTTCAGCAAGCCAAGTCGTAAGTCGGACCTAGATCTTGTATTCTTTCTATTGAGAATATGTTTTCTTTATTAAAATATTCTCGATAGATTTATCGATAATCAGCTGAAATGTTGGCTCGTGAGTGTGAAGTATTAGCAGTAAATTGACATATGTAATATTTTGGCTTTCCTCCTTTATATACATATGTATGCTTATTTTTCTTCTTCTTCTCAGAAATGAACCCTAAATTAAAAAGTAAAACTTTTTAACCTATCGCTCTTAATATCCGAGATATTGGATGATTCGTAATGAGAAAATCTATGAATCAGGAAGAAGTATTTTTCGTCTTCTTCAGCTGGCCGCCCGAAACACGGCCGTACTCGCCATGTCCTCTGCGGACGAACAGATTCAAAGCGCCAGCGGCGGCGGCGGCGGAATCAAGCTACGCATCCAGATTGGAGGAGGGCAGCAGAAGATGAGCAAGGAAGAGAAGGAGAAAAAGAGACAGGCAAGGCATCTCAAGAAGAGGAGAAGAAGCAGGGGAAGCGACGCACAGGGCGGCAGATCGCGTTAGCTTCTTTTCTTTTTTTATTTATCTTTCTTTCTAAACACTTAATTTTAAGAGCAACGATTGGTATCGAGGCTAAAAAGTGAAACCATTTTTCTCGGGGGAAAAAGATTTTAGAAGACGAGAAAATGCGTAGAATGTGGGAGATTTTTTCTTCTTTTTTATTATTATGAAATACTGGAATTCTTTTAGTGAAAAAGAATGAATATTAGTGTGGATAGATACAGTATCCCCTATGCCTTCTTCAGCCTCTGGCGAAGATGCGGAAGGCGCGCAGTTCGACGAAGACGAGATCGACGGCGTGTTCGGGAACGGCCTCGAGGACGCCGTGCTCTTCCTGGAGGCAGACGCCGTCGACCCGTCCACCGTCAACGAGATGGAGGAGGAGGAGAATGAACCGGGCGGCCAATTCATCTGCATTCACTGCAGATTCGCCACGAATGACAACGAGGTTACTATTTGCACTGTATATGCTTTATTCAATTAGTCTATCTAAAAAGTTGTTAAGGAAGAGCTGAGCTTGCTGGTTACTGTAATTTTGGTTAAGAGCGATTTGACAGAAAGAGGATACGGTACTTTCACAGGACTTCCACAAGCACATGGCTCGCCGCCACAATGGACGCACCGTGTTCGTGTGCTGCCTCTGTCCCCCTTCGAGTGGAGGAGAGAACACCCAATTCGAGAGCGGATGGAACAGCGCGTTCTATGAGCACGTCGCTGCTGCACACCTGCCGGTTTGTATATTTATTTTAATTTTAACTCTGTTAAAATGTAACATAATTGTAATATTAATTGATTAAAGGATTCTCTTTCTAATTCAGCTTTGTTGAACATGTGAATATTATCCGAGGAGGAAGATAGAGAGAGAGGAAAAAAAGCTTATGGTTAGCTGAAGAATTGTTGATGTAAGTAGGAAAAAAACTTACAAATTTATCGGCTTGCTTATCAGTAAAATATTAGTCTTATAGATTATTGCCGATTGATGCTCACTATTTGTAAAAGCTCGTTTCGCTCTATGGAAAACACACCATTACAGGGAGCACCGCCGTTCCAGTGTGACTTGTGCGATTTCTCCACTCCTGGTCCTATTCATGAATTTCTCAATCATCGACTCATGGCGCACTGTTAGGATTTCTGTCGACTAATTTACTTTTTTTTCAAATATAAATCTCCACGGATTTTCTAATATAAACACTAGAATTCCGCTGTTGTATTTGTGATTATAATAGGGGGTTTGCCGTATTTGAAGAAAGAACTACGATATACGATTTGAAGGAAATGACAAAAAAAAATTAGAACTGATTGTGACGAATACTGTAATTTCCTGTTTACAGGCCCTTCGGAGCGCCCATTCAAGTGTGCAGTTTGCAGCTGGTCGGCCCGTTCCAGAAGTCAACTCTGGGCTCACGAAAGGATACACGCAGGTGCTGTAGTCCAGATTTGCATTCTTTAAAAAATTATTTTTTATAGCTGAAGTTATTGATACAGTGAAAATTCGTATGCGTTTTACATGAAATTTATCTATTAAGCTTTATGAAAACTATATTGTGAATTACTTTAATTGAAGGATCGGCGAACTTTTCGTGCATCGAGTGTGGCCGCGCGTTCCGCAAAGCCGAATCTCTCGCCAAACACACCGAAACTCACGGGGAGCAGAGGTGTGAAGATGCATTCAGTAATATTTACTCTTGTTTTTTCTAAGTCAACAGAAAAATAGTTGACTAAAGTTCATTTTTGAGTACTAATCCATTTTATTACAGAAAACCAAAAGAAATCAGACAATCATTATGGAGTTTTGACAAATGACTGAAATAACTTGCATAGAGTTCACGTATGTGCCGACTGTGGCTGGGCGTCTCGTACTGAAGCAGATCTACTGGCTCACCGGGCACTCTCTCACCAGGTTTGTTTATTTCATGGTTTTTTAAAATCTTTTTTAAAACGTAAAAAAAATCGTTATTTTGTTAATAATAATTTCGTCAATACTTCTATCGTTTCCTAATCAGCTAGATTCGATTCATGTATTTCCTCTTCTCTTTAACCTATTAAAAAATCATCGAATGTGAGGACGCACCTCGTATAAAAAAATCGAAAGCATAGCCGGGCCTCTTATTCAGAAATCGAGAGAAGTGATTGCCAGCCGTTATATTTATCTTTAATATCTTAATGTTTATTGAAAAAATAATTGATAAAAAGTAGTACCTCAAAAAAAATTATTGTAGGTGGATGTATACAACTGCCACATCACGGGCTGCGACTACGTGAGTGCGAAGAAGAGTCAGCTGGCTGCTCATCTCAGGACTCATCTCGCTGTCAGAGCGCATCTCTGCAAGGTACGGTACTTCTTTCTTTATTCACATTATTATATTGAAATACAATCGTCAACTCCTTTTTTAACTATGTTTTTTAAAGATCAATATGTCTATACAATTTGTGTTTCTTATTATATAGAATCATTTTGCTTTGTTTTTTCGCTTTACTTTAGTATGCTTTGATTTATGCTTCTTGTTATATAGAATTATTTTAGACTATAAGATTGCATTTTTTTCCTTTGTTTTACTCTATTAATTTTTTAAGAATAAGCTTTTAAAATGCTTTCCTCTATTGAGATTTGTGGTCGTGGCTTCATCGAGAAGTCTCACGTCGTTCGCCACGAACGGATCCACCTGGAGGAGAAGCCATTCAAGTGCGAGCAGTGCGAGTACGCGAGCAGTCGAAGGGACAAGCTCAAGGTTTCTTTTTTTTATTCATTTTTTTATTTATTTAATTATTTTGTATTACTCCGTTCTTCTTAATTTGTTTGATTAAAACCATAATTAACCGTAAGATATTATTCCCTATTTCCAAAAAAAATTTTTGTACACATTCCTGTGAGATTTAATGATAGCATTTAGTACCGACTTAATAAGATGAAAGAAATGTTTCAATTTGAAGGAGCACATCCTGAAGCACCACTCGGCTGGCGGAGAGGGAGGCACGGCGCACGTGCAGAAGAGGAGATACAAAAGGACCAAGCATCTGGCTGCTGCCATTGCTGCCAACTCACAGCAGGTCAGAGATATTCCGTTCTTTCTAAATTAGTTACTTTATGTTTATTACTTTCTAAATTAGTTACTTTATATTCCGTAGTTTCTAAATAGCTTCATTTATATTCCGTCCTTTCTTAATTAACTATTACAACTTTATCTGGCTCCATTAGTGCCTGCTTGAGCATTGGCAACATGGATTACGGAAGAGAGAGGGTGTAGTAATATTCATATAAAAGATAAACGAATGACCACTTACCGTAATCAAATCGTGTTAAGATGAAACAGCAGCAACAGTCGATCGTGCAGCCGGCCGAGTCTCTCTTCCGCCCGATAGACCCGCAGACGGCGCTGGTGTCCAGGGAGCGCTTCGATCTCTGGCCTCCGCAAGTCGTGGTTGGCGGAGGAGGAGGAGGCGGCGGCCTCTCGCTCTCGCCCCTCGCCGGGCCCCCTCGCGCCTTTTCGGTGGCGCCCCTCGGTGGCTTCGCCGGGCTCGGCGGCTCAACTAGACGCCAGTCCTCACCCGGCTCGATGTCCCTGATGAATGTCCAGCTCAGACGCGGCCCCGACACTCCCCTGCTAGGCGACGACGAGCACAACAAGCCAGAACAGCTCCTCCTAGGAAGAGAGACGCCTCCCCTGGTGACCCCCGTCCCTCGCTCCCCTCACAACCACTCCGACCCTTTCATGCTGAACGCCGCGGACGACCCGCATCGGCCAATGTCTCTACCACCGTATGGCGGAGGCACACCGAACACTTCGAACTGGTTCTAACCAGCAGCTTCTTTATCAAAGTCAAGTATTTCCGTCACCTTTCTAATGTTCTCACTTAAAAAAAACGCTCGCCGTTTGTGTTTTGTCAAGAACTTCTCCGGATTTTCAATCGGTTCTCGAGCTGCTAATCATGTTTCCTTACGCCATTTCCATCCTACACATAATTGCTGATAGTCTTAATGTAAATATAATTCGCCAGAAATTATTGTTTACATTCTTGATTTTTGATTCCTTATTTGATAATTTATGTCACGTCTGCTAAACATTGTCATGATTCTAAATGATTTAGTTTAAATTGCTCTTTTTTGTTGTTGTAAGAATTGACTGAATTGAGTCTAGCAAGCTATAATGAATGGCATTGCAGGAGAACTGTTTGTGAATGAACACGGATAATCAGTCGTTATATTCCTTTTAAAATTTGTCGCATAATAAAAAATTAGCCTTTAATAGGCGGATAGTTCACTCAAAAAAAGAGAAGAAACGTTTTGTGCAGTCAACACCTCGTTCCTAGAAACAAGACATCCGGTCGAACAGGTTTATCGCGAAAAGACGAGAGAGGGAGACGACAGAGAAGGCCTTTGAATCCGATGTGTGGTGGTGGTCGTTGAGAGGGGAACGGGGACGGGAATCTAGGGATTTCTCATAACCACGGGCTTATGTTTAGAAGAGCTGGAGCTGAAAGCATAGAGATCGAGAGAGCAAGACAACGAAACGGGAGACGGAACATACATACAGAGATAAATAGAGACGTTCAACAATCTATGCTTAGTCCCCTTACCCCTTACCTCCGAGTACGGCTGAGAAGGGGGGGGGGGGTAGGCCAGTCAGTGCTGCGGCAGAGGCCGACGCTAGGTGGTTCCTTTTTTTTTTACAATAAATTTTCTTTTATTGTCTCGCCGTCTCTCATACGTGCAAATGGAAGGGACCAGACAAGTGAAGTGCCGTCTGATTCAGGAGTCCAGGGAAAACCCTGGCTACTTTTTTTGCATAGGTTTTTTTTTAACATAATAAGTGATATTTGTATGGATACGTCATGACATCAAACAAACATTTTATACGAAAAATAAAGACATGAGGGGAGAAGGGATAGGAAGACTGGGCAGGGACTTTAGTAGTTGGCCTTGGAGGCACGACGAGCAGTGCGGAGCTCCTCGTTGTGGTACTCGGAAGGCTTGTCGACATTCTGGCGGAGATTGACCGTTCCCGTCTTGAGGGCGGCAACGGCGCGGCTGAGGGACTCGCTGGAGGCATCTGGAAAGTGGCTAGATTGAGGGTTTCAAGGAGTCGAGGACTAACAGGGAGCAGCCTTGACCGAGGCACCGCGAGTCTCGCGAGCAGACTTCTGGCTCTTCTTAGAATTCACGGAGCGGCCACTCGCAGGGGACTTGGCTCCTGAATTCCCGTCAGGACTTTTCCACTCAGGAACCACGGAAGGTCAGTGAGCTCACGTTGGTTACGGTATGCAAGGAGCGGAGCATCGAAGGCGTAGGTAGTGTCATCCTGCATTCCGCAGTAGACGGAGACAGCCGGGGCCTGAATATCAAAGAAGTTCATTTGAGAATTCCAGAAAATAATGGTTGATTCGAACCGCGCGGCCGCTGGACGCAGGGGCCGCGTAGCCGGCAGGGGCCGCGTAGCTGGCCTGTGCCAGCTGCAGTATTCCCTGGTGCTGGTTGAGATGGTCGTGGCCAGTCCCGGATTGCGAATTCTGCCCGCGACCTCCCTGCCCAAGACTGTTCTCCTGCTGATCGTAAGTCGACTGCTGCTTCTGCTTGTTCGGCGCGTATATCGAAGGGGTCTGCAGTGGAATTAGAATTAGATCGAACAACAGATTTTGATATCACTGACGGCGTGTCCGCTGGCGGGGGCCTGCGTGGTGTTGTTGTAGATCTGCTGAGAACCGTAGATCACAGGGGGAGGTTGCTGAGAACGAGCGCCAGCCTGAAAAGAGAGATGTAGAGAGGAGAGAGAAGCGGATGAGAGAATGAGAAAAGAGAGAGAGAAAAAATAGGGAATGAAGAAAAGAGAAGAGATTGGATGAGGAGAAAGGAAAGCGAACCCAAACATTATTCTTCGAGATGCCTGACTGTGCAGGGGCAGCGGAGCCATGAGCCGAGAGAACTCCGCCAGCACGGGGAGCCTGAGGGGCATAAGAAGAAATCTTCTGCTGGTAGGCCGGCGGCAGTGAATCCATTGCGTAGATCGAAGGCTTAGCACCCTCAAATTAATTACACTGTGCTTTATTCTGAAAATAAGAGTTGTCCACCTGGAAATGGTTCTGTGGAGCGGCCTGAGCTGAGTCAGCATTGTAGAAGGCCGGCTGTTGCTGTTCATTCTAAAAAGTACATTTCCAAAGTGATATTTTCCTTCTTTTTCGAGAATCTTGTGAAACTGACGCGGCTCTCGAAGAGGTTCGGCAGATCACGGATTTCGACCTGAGATTCGGCGCTATAATCGAGCTTATTCTGGGTGATCGGCTGGTAGAAAGAGTTCAAGGCCTGCTGGGGAGGGGCGGAGCCGTGCATCAGCTGCAAATTGTTCCTATTTAAAATCAAATACCATTTTCTATATTTCTTACTAATATAATTGTAATTCTTCTAAAGACCTGAAGAGAAGACTGGTTGGCAGGCGATTGAACAGCGTAGTTCTGGGCTTGAGGGGGAGCATTGTAGATGGCACCCTGCAATGCAGTCAATGATTCGTTCTTCGATTACGGTAAACTGCTTTCGTGCCAGGACCTGCTGCTGAAGAGGAGCGGGCGGCGCGTACTGGCGAGGCTGATTGTATGCGGAAAGACCACTGGCCGGGATGTACTCGGAGTAGACCGCAGGGCCTGAATAAAGAGAGACCGATCTTGGTTTATGGATCTTCTTTTAAAAAATCTAATGAGAATGCATGTTTAGGAAGAGATTCGGTGGTAGCGAACTTACTCTGTTCAGGATGAGGAGATAGAGCATGCTGGGCAATATGATACTGGGGCGGAGCGTGCCCGACAGGGGGCGTGGCGTATCCAGCAGAGGGCGGAGCGTATCCGACACTGGGCGGAGCGTATCCAGCAGAGGGCGGAACATATCCGGCAGTGGGCGGGGCATATCCAGCAGAGGGCGGAACATATCCGGCAGGGGGCGGGGCATATCCGGCAGGAGGCGGAACATATCCGGCAGGAGGCGGGGCATATCCCGCATTAGGCGGAGCATATCCAGCCGGGGGCTGAGCGTATCCAACGGGGAGCTGAGCGTATCCAACGGGGGGCTGAGCGTATGCACCAGGAGGAGTGGCAAATGCAGACGGCGCTCCCGGTGCGAAGTACACAGGAGAAGGACCCTAAAAATATTTATTCATTGTTTCGCGAAGCAATATTTTTTTTTTCATAGTTCAATTTTTTCATAATGAAAGTGATCTTGCAATCCACGATGGAAAACAGAGAAGAGCTGACCGCGGCTGCGTATTGCGGTGCCGGGTAAGCCTGCATGTTAATCGCGGTGAGAAGAGAGGCTGAAGACGCCGCCCGAGTGGTCATCGAAGGCAGGCCGTAGCTGCAAAATACATTTTTATCTTTATTTTGTTATAGATCAATTGAAATTGATACATATTTCAGTTATAAAGATATTGGGAATATTGACCCGCCGGCGTAGAAGGAAGGAGCGTAATATTCAGCCATTCCTTGGAAGATGACACTTGAGACGAAGAAACCAGGTCGGGATGAAGAGCGGGCAGCGAATGGATCTCCTCAGGCTGGCAGCCACTTTTATTCTGCTTCCGTGGATCTTTCAAGAATATCTCTCGAAAGTACATTAATTAGAATTACGTAGTGTTGACCTTTTCGAAGTTCTCTGACTTTTCGGCAAGTTCGTGACATTTTCTAGGCACATTTCTAGGATTATCTACATAGGAAAGAATAATTTCACAGTAACAGTTGATGTCGAATAAACTTGTGAGACAAATACAAATAATTTTTCGCTCTAGTAGCTAATGAACAGATTATCTCATTCTATTTTTTGATATCTTGAAAGTCACGAGTATAATTCCATCCAACATTATTAATCCATTTAATAAGATTAATTCAATTACTTGAAAAATTCAAACTGAAATTGTGAAATCAAATAAGGGAACTTTCAAGTGGAAAGGTGGAGGAGATTGCACTGAAAAGTGCAAAGAATAAGAATGCAAAGTGCGCTTTGGCAGTATAAAAGAAGCCTTTTTCCTCATTTGCTCCACAGTCGCCTGTCTTAAGCCGTCTGCGCTCTCCTCTCCACCTTCACTCTCTAGCCATGTCAGCTCTCTCCGTCGATCCCCCCGCGGCCACGGTCCCTGCCGCCGGTGGTGCCTCCGTTCATCAGATCGCCAATCCGGGCGCGGCCCGCCTTGTCTTCAAGGTTTGCCATTCCGAACACTTATGTAACACTTTAAACTTATGTAACACTTCCTTGCAGGTGAAGTCGTCGAACAACAACGAGTACCGCCTGAAGCCGGTGTTCGGCTTCGTTGAGCCGGGCGCGGCTGCCCCCCTCGAGATCACTCGGCTGGCCGGAGCACCCAAGGAGGACAAGCTCGTCATCCAGTTCGCAGAGGCGCCCGCAGACGCCGCAGACGCCACCGCGGCTTTCAAGGTTTTCAGCGATAGTCGAGGAGATTTGAGGAGATCTGTGGATGGATCGAAAAGAGAACTATTCTTTTGAAATATTTCGATGGATTGTTCCATGGCAGTAATCGACATTCTTCGTTCTCATTTTGGCATGATTTTGTAGAATCATTTGCAGGCACTATGCAAAAACTAAAGAGTAAATTTTTCACATTCAAAAAAGGAATGAAAAAATATTTATTTCATTTAAGAGAGAATTTTTGTTTGTTGAGAGAAGCACGAATAAATCTTGAGAATGTTTTTGATTTTTGTGAGGATCTGTATCCTACATTCTAAGCCCTTCGTAACATTTCGTCGTCCATGATTCTACGTGAAAGAAGGAAATACTTAAATGAATTTGCGAATAATAAGTTCGCAACTTGCTAATTACTGATTTTTATCCTCAGTAGTAAAGGAAATGTGTGCAAAATAAATCGCTCATCGTCAGTAAAGGAATTTGCACTAACAGAATTTGCACACTTTTGTTTTAAATTCCGAAATATTATATTTCAAGGACTTTCACTTGAGCCATAAATTATTTCTTTTCGAGCATAGGGTTTCTGACCAATCGTTGGTAAGTTCAGAATGTGACACGAATACTTGACTTTTCGAAGTGTCTAAATCTTGTCCCACAAGGATCGCAGAGGTCTTAGAGTATTTTTGTACACTCTCTCATATCTGCAAAAGTCAAACAGTAATACTGCATGGTTTGTTTCTGTTCAGATCAAGGAGTCCCAGCCTTCTTTGTTCTGCTGGGTCACGACGCGCTTTTGCGCTCATTGCAACTTGCCAAGTAAACTATTCGAGGGAACAAAGAACATTAGTTATAACAATACGAGTGCACAACCTGCATATTCAATGATAAACTTTATGAAAGTCACACGTAGGTGTGGCCAATAAAAGGGAAAAGCTGCTGCAGAAAGCATCACTTCTGCTCGTGTTCCCGCCTCCGAATGGCCGACGCTCCACCCGCTCTGCCGAGTGCTCCCAGTGGTCGCCAGGTCTATCTGGCCAAGAAGGTCCAGGAGACGCGAGGAATCGTCTCGTCTGCTGAAGATGTCCATGTTAGAAGCTTCTGCCAAGTTGAATAATACCTCAGCAAATTAAAATAGAATTATAAGGTAATAAAATTCATAAATAAAAGAGAAGAAAAAATATTATAGTAACCGATTTAAAGGGCTTTCTTCCAAAGTGCAGCTTCTCTTACTGCAAGAATTAGCTCAACGTGTTTCCAGGGAGAATAATTGAAAAACAAAACTCTCAGTTATAGAAGCGTGATATTGCAATAACAAATATTACTTATGTAATATTTCAATGTGAAACCCTCTTATTATCCTCAGCAAGACCTCCACGACTTCCTTCACCAGCCGCGCCATCCGACATTCGACGACTTTGTCAAGCAGATCGAAGAGAAGACTCTGATCGATCGTCGCAAGGTGGGATGAAGGAGGGAGGGAGGGGATGAAATTGGATGGAGAGGGAGAGAGGGCCGGAGAGAGAGAGAAAGAGAGAGAGGGCCGGAGGGAGAGAGAGAGAGAGCGAGAGAGAGGGCCGGAGAGAGAGAGTAGCTAGTGGAGCAGAGATAATTCTCTCTCTCTTCAGCTGTCCTACATCGACCTTGCCGCCGTGGCCGTCTACCTCATCTTCGGCGGGCTCGCCCACTTCATCTGCAACATGATTGGCTTCCTCTACCCGTGCCGCCAGTCGGTCAAGGTTGGATGTGGTGTTAAAAAAAGATGGAGAAAGAGGAACCAACAGCAGAGGCTACAAACTACAGAAATAAGAATTCGATCCTAAATTTTTATATACTTTTAAAAAATAAAAAAATTGTATTGAAGGCTATTCGCTCCGATTGCAAGGAGGAAGACATCATATGGCTCATCTACTGGTCGGTTAGCAGTTGTTTTCAAATATTAGGCATTACTATTATTAAAATAAAAATAAAAAAATTATATAATCGTCAGGTGTTCGCCGCCTTCTCCGTCATCGACACCTTTGCTGAGCCCATCATGCAGATCTTCCCCGTTTATTTCCTTCTTAAGGCGAGTTTTATTGTTTAGAGTTCTAATTTTAGTCTCTTAAAAAGTACAGTAGAAGTCGTCTCTTGTCATATTTTCAGGCACTCTTCCTCATCTACCTCTTCCTGCCACAGACGAATGGAGCTGCCTATCTCTACCATGTCAGGAGGGAGCTTTGTAACAACGACTAGACTAGCTGGGCGAGCATACACTTAGACTCCCTAAGATTTAGGCTTACTTAGAACCTAAGACTTAGACATCGGTGAGTCTATAACCATACGAAGATTTTTCAATCCTTTTACGATTTCATCGCAAAATAATTGAATAATTGCAGATGTACGTTGACCCGGCGGTGACCTTCGTCGACGGCTTCATCTCCAACTACTTCTATGGCCAGCAGCAGCTCCAGTCTGTCTCGGACTCCGAGAAGAAGAAGGAGTAAGAGGCCCTTGCCAAGGGGTAGATCAACCGCCCCCAACAGAACTCTCTCCTCCCACCCATCGTGTACTTCCCATTCTCCTCCTTCTCCGCCCACTCCCTTCTCTGTTCCCCACTTTAAAAAATAAAATTTCTTTTTTGTCTGTTCTTGTACATTTCCTGAAACATTTAGATAAAGATCGAGCAGTATTTGTTGCGAAATAAATTTGATCCTTGATTTTTTTCACGTTTTGGGAATTCAAGTTCTTGCTGAATACAATACTTTTTTTTTACATCCAATAGAAAACAAATTTATTTTTTTGGAATAAGAGTTTAATTTGACACACGGAGAGAGAGAGGATTAGTGAGATAAAGGTAAGGAGGGAGCAGGCGAGAGAGAGAGAGAGAGAGAGAGAGAGAGAGAGAGTTGAGAGAGATGAAACAGTGCTATCAAGAGGAGAAGAGACAGCGACAGAGAGAGAGAGGGGGAGGTAAAAGAAATAAAGGAAAGGAAAGAAAAAGAAGTAGAGAGGGAAATTGAAGAGAAGCCTACGAGGCTAGAGCGAATTCCACTATGATGTTAACAAATATCAGCTATTTCCCACTCATTCACATAGCCAACCGCTGGTGGCGTCTGTGAATGAGTGTGAAATATACGTAGACTTCTTTTCTCTCACCAGAACAATATGCAATTCCTCTCATTCTTAGCCGACGCTCACATTACAATTCTCTGTCTGGCTCATTATAATTAATAGTTCTAAAAATTCTGGGCATCTGCACCACTTACAAAATCTCCAGGGATTTTTCTAATCGAGTTAAATAATGCACAACTACCTTGTAATCAGACATGCACGTGAATGTATTTGTCTGTTATTTGCCTATAAATTCCCCTGCTGATGATTTGTCGCTTCATATCAGTCTTCGTCTCGTTTTCTTTGCCTTTGCAGTTCAGCTCTCCAACAGATAAGAACTCTTTATTCCATGTGATATTTACAACAACGTAAAATAATAATAAAAAATATATATTTTATGTGTAATATGTATATATTTCAAACATTGAATATATATAGTACGAAGTCTTTTCTACTCTGCATTTTTCTCATTCTGCGAAATAATATTAAACTGACCGGTTATTAGAGCATGGCACATGTATGTAGTATGTGTGTGTGTGTGTAAATTTGTTGTTCAACTCCAGAAGAATACAGTAGTCTGGATGCTACAGTAGTCAGGAAGGGGGGCAGCTAGGAAATGGTAGAATTGGGCAAAGGAGAGCAGGTAGACAGGAGGAGCACATCTCTTCGCTCTTTCTCAGAAGATTGTAAGGCACAGAGTTGAAGACGTAGCTGAGGAGCATTCGAAGTTCTGTAGGCAATGAAGACGGTGGAGGAGCTCTATTTTGCAAGGCTTAGAGAGAGAGAGAGTATAGTAAGAGAGAGGGTGCAGACGACGGTAGCAGTCGGAGAAAGGAGAAGGAATAAAGAAGAGAAAGTTGAGAATTATGAGGTCCGAGAGATACATATAGCAATTGCTGTTAGCAAGGAAGGCATACTTAGCAAAGTCGTAATTCCAAGAAAAAAGAAGCAAATCCACCGACGTGCCGCTAAGGGGCGTAGAGAGTATTTGAATTAAGTTGAGAGACGATGACTGAATTCAGCAATTTTGGGCACTTTTGTTGCTCTCTGACGCACAAAGCAGCAACACCCGGCGCCCTAGCCAGAGAATACTGTAGAATAGAGCAGCATAGAAACATTGAAGTAGCGCAGAGGAGTACGGTATGCGTACGGTATCGACGGCTGACTGTGTTCATATTGAAGTAGACAGAGAATACCGGGGCTACGACATGGGCAAGAGAGGCAAGAGTTGGGGGGGGGGGGGCGATTGAACAGGTGGAGGAGAATGTAGACGGGGAGGAGAGGGCAAATGATTAGAAACCGGGTCAGGACTAGCAGATAGAGTAGCATAATGTAATTTGAATAGATGTCGATGAATCAGTCGTAGTCGAATAAATGGTTGTTCTTACTGCAATAAGAAAGTATGATTGGGCGTCCTGGGAGAGTTCCACTGGATTCTTGTGCCCCGGGGGTCTTGAGAGGCCCCAGGGGTACGGTAGGTTTTACGGGTCTGTCGGGGGAAGGCGAGGAGGAAGGGGGGGGGGGAGAGGGACTAGAGAGATGTCGATGACTTGGACACTGCAGCATGGTTGCTGGCCATGTCGGTGGGCGTGGCGGGCGTAGCGGCGGCATTCTGGAGTAGCACAAAGAGTAGAAGGCGACAGCCGTCGCGGAAAACGCGCATCTGCGGCGCGAAAACGCGCACAATCTCAGCAGAGGCGGGGCAGAACGGGAAGACGTAGAGAGTCGCAGTGGACAGTGGGATCACACCTGAAAGACAGCGAGAGAGAATTAGGAGAGAATGCATTTTATATAATATATAAATCGTTCACGACTATTATATTAACACTTTAAAAAGGGGAAAACTAGAAAGGTGACATGTCCGCAATTAATACTATGAAGATGCTGCAAAAAACTGAGGCACGGTGCTTCAGTTTATTATTTGATAATTGTCGCATAACAGAATAAGGCAGGAAGAGAGATAACAGTAATACCCACTAAAAGATTACAGTAGTCAATATTATAAGGCTACAGTAATCCCCAATGAGATACAGTAATCGAGCTGCCCTCCTCCTGACCTGCGCCGTCCTTCTCGAGTAGATAACGCATGAGTGGCCGGATGTCGTCCATGTGCCGGGCAGCCGCCAACATCACGGCCCGGCTGCGCGGCTCGCTCTCCATTATACGGGCCATCAGGCTCTCCTGCCGCGACATGCTCACCCTGAAGAAGAGAGAGGAGAGAGAGAGAGAGAGAGAGGGGGGGGGGAAATGTAGGAGAAAGGGTGAGAGAGAAGAGAGCGAGAGAGGGTGGGAAAGAGAGAGAGAGAGAGAGAGAGAGAGAACGGGGAGAGAAACGGAGGGAGAGAGAGATAACCTCTGATTGATGGCGAGTGGAAGCGCGAGACCATCCTTGTCTCGCATCTCCAGCTGAAGCAGTCGCTCGCTGCCGTCGACACGGAAGATGTGAATGCCGTGTGACGTTTTCTTTAGGGATATCTAGGTAAATGAGAGGGGAGATAATTTGGATTAGAGAAAGAGGGAATGAGAGTGAGAGAGAGAGAGAGTGAGTGGGAGAAAGAGAATAACTCAAAAGATAACAAAGTTAAATTACAATTTGAATAACGAAAACCAACCACTCCGATCCACGTGCACGCGAGGAGAGCGTGCATTCGCCGCTCGCTATCAATGACGCCGTCCGAGAAGTCTTCGGGTGACACCGGAATTGTGGTGTCTGGCGGAGAGTGGTGCTGGTGCGTCGAGTGCCGCGACGTGGGCGACGAATGCCTCTGATCTCTCGGTGTGGATGGTGCGGGTGAGTGGTGTCGTCGACGGGCGCTGCTGCTGCCTGGTGGAAAGGGCGGCGAGGGTGGCGCGGGAGGCGACGACGCGACGTCGCGCTGGTGGCTCTCCTCCTCCTCTTCATGCTGCGACGACGAAGTCGCGCGTCGCTTGCGAGAATCGCGTGAATCGCGCCGAGGCGGCGGCGTCACGACAATGTCTCTGAACATGGCGAGGAGCTCGCTGATCTTGGGGATTACAATGTAAATTTAAAAAGAAATAAAAAGAAACGCTTAAAAATAAATACATTAATTGATTAATTAATAAGTGAATAAATAAATAAATAAACAACAAAATTAATAACTAAATCAATAAAGCAAACTTTGCAAAGTCGACGAGAATGCAGCGTTGCTTGCCACCGAGAGGGAAGTGATTGAGTGCTTCGCACGCGTCCATCGCGGCCTGCTGCTCGGCGAAGCGGATATAAGCGCATTCAGCACCTGAGAATGTCTTCACTGTATTGGTCAATAATTTTCCTCAAAGTGACGTAACAACTAAATAAAGGCAAAAACAATTACTGCTTTCTTTCTCTCCTTCTCTCGTTACCTCTCTCTCTCTCCTTATCTCTTTCTCCTTTCTCTCTCTCTCTCTCTCTCTCTCTCTCTCTTTCCCTCTCTTTCCTTCTCTCTCACAATCTTCCTCCTGATACCGTACCCGATTCGTAGTCGAGTCTATCGATGAGACCGTAGCGATCGAACTCCTTCGTGAGCATGTCCTCGTTGGTCCACAGGCCGAGACCGCCGACCCAGAGACGGCGAGAGACCTAGGAAATCATTCGTTTGTCATTAGGCATGGAGTTTTCTTTTAGTTCCCGAAAGATCCACTTTTTGGCCACCCCTCCCCCCCCCCCAAATTTGTCGGGAGCCAAACATGTATTGAAAATTGATTGATGACAATAGTGAAAATATATGTATGTATACATTAAAACAACATTTAAGGGATAAATAAAAACGTGTGATAAAAATACATACATTAAAAGAAAGTGTATTTCTTTTTAACCTGACTCTTGCCGTATCCAATCTTGCATCGACGAGTCGATGGCCGAATCGGAGTGTTGTGCTCGGCTTCTTTCGCAGAACGAGCTTGCTCCATGGTCTAAAGGGAAGAGAGAGAGAGAGATCGAGAGGGAGAGAGAGATCGAGAGGGAGAGAGAGATCGAGAGAGAGAGGAAGAGAGAGAGAGAGAGAGAGAGAGAGAGAGAGAGAGAAAGGAAGAGAGAGAGATCGAGTTAAGAGTGAATAAAGAGCTAAAAGAACAGAAAGAGAGAGGAAAGATATTAGAGAGGGCGAATGAAAAACATGGACAGGCAATCGGAAAATAATAATATTATTAACAAGGTGAACACCAGGGAAAACTAGTTGATATGCAACCGTTTAAAAAAAAGATGACTGCTACGATAGCAACTGTAGTCTCCGGGGGCTTCTGGCAGGGGAGAGCACAACTAACAAACATGACATGAATGCCTGCTTATCATCAAAGAGAGAGAGAGAGAGAGAGAGAGAGAGAGAGAGAGAGAAAAAAAGAAACCAAAAAAAGACGAGATAAGGATAGAGGGATAGAGAGATGACGAGAGAGAGAGAGAGAAAGAGAGGGATAGAGTGATAACGAGAGATAACGAGAGAAAAAGAGAGAAGGAGAGACAGAGACGAACGCAGGGAGAGAGAGTAGGAAGAAAGGATGAAATTAAGCGAACAACGTCGGAATCGCAATAAAAAAACATGATTACTCGCTACTACGACAATTCTGTGATGTGGAAGTGAAGAGGAGCATAATCATGAATGAGGAGAAGAGTCAGGTAAACATTGTCTGAAAACGAGGAAAGTAAAGAGAAATAAAAGAAGAAATGTTATGCCTTTCGATAAACGCGAGAAAAGTAAGCACAACTCATGCTGAGCATTTGATCAAGAATGAGAATAAGTTTTGAGTCGTGTAAGTAGACACTTTCATGGTCGTTTTAATAGAATAAAAAAAAGAAATAAAAAGTAAAATAATGATAATTAGTGGTACAGTACTTGGAACATGACGAAGGCGTAGGCGGCGTTGGTGTCTACTGGTCGCTTGATATCAATGTCATCCAGGCGGCCGTGCTTCTCAAGGACGCCGCGAACCTTTGAGAGGGCACAATATCGATTATTAATTTAACAATATGAAATAATGTATTATTTTGTAAAACAAATCAATGAAATACGTATATACATCTACAATTACTTTAACAAGATAAAGCTAAAACATCATACTGATAAGCCAGTTAATAAATAAGATTCGCTTAGGAGAAGAAGAAGAAGAAGATCAAGAGCACTGACTTCGGTCTCGGTAATGTCGGCTGGAAGATTACCAATGAAGAGCGTTCGCGAGGCGGCAGACTCATCTTCGCGAAGATTCCAACTCATTACCGGACTCTCAAGAGGAAGATTACAGTAGACCATTATGTGTCAACTGATACTGTACATAGAAATACTCTTCTGCTTGATATGTCATGAAGAGGAAAAATGCTACCAAAAGGTCGTAATGGCGATGCAATCTTTTTCGTCTCTTAGTTATCAATCTCTATCTCTCTCTCTCTCTCTATCAGCCGTTAAAGTAGCATTGTCTTTTCCTCATTAAATTTCATGTCTGTTGACATTTACGACAAGGTATCGCCACGTAGTTTACATTCAACGAAATTGTGACGGAAGATGGAGAAATAAACATGCAGGTGCGGGGAGAAAATGAGAGGTAGTGCTAGAGAGCGAGAGAGAGAGAGAGAGAGAGAGAGAGAGGGAGAGAGAAAGAGAGAGCGCGAGAGAGAGAGAGAGAAGAAGAAGAGAGGGCGGGAGAGAGAGAGAGAGAGAGAAAGAGAGAGCTTTTCACCTTGTTTCGATAGAATCTGTCTGCCGTGAGTCGTCCGTCCCTGTCCCTGACCACTCCGGCCGGATCTATCACGAGTCTCCTCCCAAGCAGTCTCTGCAGCCGGGCGCGTAGCTCGAGCCGCACGCGTCGAGCCGCGTCCGGACGGCGAAAGTTGACGTAGACGAGTCGCTCGCCCGTCGTCGAGTTCTTCATCACTTTGATCTGGCCAATCGATAAATATATTGTATATATATTAGATTATATAATCCATTTCTCAATAAATCTTTAAATATCTTTTTTTAATCACTAATAACAAAGTTTAATATTACTAGAGAAAAATGGCTTCATCAATATGTTATCTCTGCTATGCAGGTCAAAAGAAATTAATTGAACACTTGGGAGTATAGGAGATATGCAAGTTCTGCGTAAGAAAATAAAAGAAACAAACATCTTCAGAAGAAGATCAGAGAGCCGAAATATGTATATACTCATGATAGCGCAAATACCGTATAACATATCAGGATTTTGTATATAGGAAATGTACATACTGTAGGAAGATGTATTTAATTTAAAAAAAGTTATATATGAAGAAAACAGTGACTTCGGAGCGACCAAACGGCTTGAGTTCCTCTTCGAGAATCTTGCGGACGTTCTCGCGCGGCATCTTGTCGTCAATGTGCAGCAGTCGCAGATTCATGTACTCCTCGGGGCTGCGCGAACCGAAGCGCTGCTTGTAGAAGGAGGAGAGGCGGTCGGCGTCCGCGGCGGCCAGCTCGCCGCCGGCGCCAAACTCCCGAGAGGAGCCACGGCCGCCGGCGCCAATCTCACGTGAAGAAACACGGCCCAACTCTCTCGTTGAACACCTAGAAATTGGGGCAAATGAACAGTAGTCACATTCTCTAGTTTTCACATGGATTAGGAGCAATTTTTATTTGGCATTATATTGACATAGATAAGCACATAACGGTCAAGCCCAAATTATGAATGAAAATACTCATAGCCAAAATCTCGTTCGTGTTTTACTTCAAGCATTGCCGAATTGATTAGTCATTGAAAAAAAAGTAATTAAATTGGATTAAATGATTGTTTTATAGGCTAATGCATAGAGCTTCACAGTGTAATAATGAGACCGTTTCGTTCATTTCTCTCTCTCTACCTATGATGATGACTGGAGCAGTTCCGCGACCTGCCTCCAGACGATGAAACGGGCGAGTAGTCGACGCGGCCACTGCCACCGCGTCTGCTCATTCGGCCGCCCGCGCCACTGATCCAGAGATGAGACTAGAAGTTAGAGAAAGGAAAAGGAGAGAAAGAGAGAGAGAAAGAGAGAGAGAAAGAGAGAGAGAGAGAGAGAGAAAGAGAGAGAGAGAGAGACAAAGAGAGAGAGAGAGAAAGAGAGAGAGAGAGAGAGAACGGAGAGCGAGAGTGAAAATTGAGTCAAGCTCAGATAATTAAGAAAGGAAAAAAGAAATAAGATATAAAAGACAAAAGGAATGGCCCAAACAAAGCCGTGGCAACTTCACCAACTTCATTAATCTACTGATATATAACATACTATGTACATACATATATCAATATTGCTAATATTAAAAATTATGAACATACACAAACTGACACAAACTAGCCGCCACTACGACATTTACTATGTCCAACTCTTGGCTGGGTCTTAGAAAAACATGAGATAGACGGGCGAAAAAGCAATCCCCGATTGCGGCGGTGATACACGTCAGGAACTGGAATTGCCTACAAACTACAAGGTGATAGACCGCGGTTTAGACATTTTATTTCGTGTAGTATGGGTCAACGTGAGTTCTCTGTGTCAGAGAATGCAATTTCTCGGTTTCGTTCTCCGCTGTAATTCTCGCGCGTTTATTTATCTTTATTTTGTTGTGTGTAAATATTTAGACTTTATTTTTCGTGTATTTGAGGTAGAGAAAGTCGAATGACGCCATGATGTTCCGTCTAGTGCGATCAGGAGTAGGAGGAAACGGCGGCCGAGTGGCCGCTCTGCGACTTGCCAGATACTCCTCCCACTCTTCATCGTCATCTTCTTCTTCTTCCGCTTCTTCCCAAAGTCAACTCAAGCAGTCGGACAGCAAGCCGTTCGATCCACTCAAGGAGTACACCATCTTCGGCAATCTACGCAAAGAGAAGAAAGGTTTTCTTTCATGCACTTATTTTCTTTCTAGTTTTCCAGCCAAAAATTATGGATCTCTTTATTCTGCTTTCGATGTTGGGCTTTAATATGGAACAACGTTTCTTATAGTTGGCCCGGATGCTATCCTAATTAGGTTTGTTCAAGTTTTTTTTCAAAATTGATCGAAATCATTTTCGTTGCAGATGTATGTGCAAAAGTAGCTGTCAATTTTCGAGTTCCGCTTGACAAATAATCTCTGATATGCATCGTTTAGTAGATTTTAAAAGAAAGACCTTATGGTTAGAAAGTTGGAGTTGGAATAAGTTGTCCGTTGCATGTGCTTCTTTCAACAACCCTTCTTTCTTCTAGCCACGTCTGATTCTTTCAGGGACGCTTGTCTATTCTAGCTACCCGTTTTCTTGAATCGATCCTTGAATAGATAGATATACCTCGATTCAAAGTTCCCGCTTCTCCAGATGTCTTCCACTACACGGACCGGAAGAGTGGCACTGGCTACTCGGACTTCTCCAACACCTACTACCAGCATCGCCCGAACATCTGGCCTCCCCTCCGCAAGCTCTACTGGGTCAACTACTACATGGCAATCGCAATCATGGTGCTTGCAATTCTCGACTGGGAGAGGTTGGTGGAGTTTTTTTTAATGCATTATGTTATGCTGTCTATTTTATTTACGGGAAAAAAAGGTGAGCAAATTTTGTTATATATTTAATCGCTTAAAAAGTTACTATTAAATTACGCTTCGAAAATGATTTACATTAAAAATTAGGTTCTTCTTCCTTATGCTCCTTTGATTAGTGTTGCATAACGGATTTTCTTTCTTTCTTTTTTAAACTTATAAGTTTCTGATCTCCCTTTTATCTTTCTTCAGAATCCACAAATTTGCAATGGAGCAGACGTCTTCATTCCGACCGGAAGCTGCGCAGTTGCATGGGAAAAACAGTGAAAAGGAAAAAGAAGTAGCTAAGGACTCCGATTCGGAGAGCGAAGAAGGAGACGTCGACAAGAAGAAGCCAAAGAAGAAGAAGAATGGATTTCGCGAGCGACGAATCATTGGTATCACTGTTTAAATCGGTCATCACTTTTGACATGAACCCTTCCGAATACTAGGAATCATCCGTAAAAACAGTATAAACGCACTTGAATTCACGCGATTGTCAACATATTTTAGGACAAAAGAGGCTGCATCCTCGAGAATTTTTGGTGATGGACCCTGCCGAAAATGTTTGAAGCGAGAGGTCATTTAAATCATGATCTTTTTTTTTACTTCATATTAATTAGGGACGGATACAGTAACCAGAGTTGAAATATGGACTCCTATCTGGCATTCAAATTTCTGCTTGAAACGGGTATAGCACCTCTAAAAAAAGAAAATTGGGTAATCTCATTTCGTAAAGCATTTTCTCATCAAAATTTTTGAATGAGCACGTAGAATGTAGAAACACTGTCTATATTTATTCTTCAGAATGCAGAAGATGTGTCATGTTAATACTTTTAAGAAAAACTCGCTCTTTTAATTCGCGTCATTTTACGTGGAACAAGAGAGAGAGCGCGTGATCTAGATGGACGTCACTACGATAATCAGGGAAATTCAATTAGGATTTTTTGTGCTTCATTTTACTTTAATTGAGAAATACATATATTTATATTTGAATGATTGTACAGAGTACGAAGACCGCCTTCGCATGTACTCGACTCCTGACAAGATCTTCCGTTACTTTGCCACGCTAAAAGTCATGAACGAGAACGATCCATCCGGCCGGGCATTTCATGTTCGCTTTTGACTTTCTTATTACAGTACTCTTTTTTGGTTTATTAAACATTGTTTCAGCTGTAAGAATGTTTTTTTTTCCTTCAACTTTCCCTAATGACCGTTCTTTTTTAAAATATAAAATAAATCGATAAATTAGAGGAATAGTGAAAGCGAAGATTGATTGGAATAAGATTCGTTCGCAAAGTCTGTTATCATTTCATTTTGCCTATTTAACTGATTTCGCTTTGATTCATAGAAGTAAAAAGTAGGTATAGAAATAAATGATCGCCTTGCTTTATGGCTCATGATCATGATCAGTTTTTTTTTGTTTCCAGTTAGCTAAATTATTATCTTATGCTATTAATTGTTAGAAACTTAATAATATCCTTATTATTATATACATATCTACATATATATTATATTCGTTGCAGGTGTATATGACCCCGGACGACTTTCTTCGCTCCTTCACGCCGGGAGTGATGCAACCTCGCCGCTACGGCCTCGACAAGTTCCGCGTCTACGATCCCGCCAAGCACCACGTCAACTTCTCCAACCCAGGCAGCATCTTCTACAAGCTGGGAGAGAAGGGACTCATCTCTTTCTCCGACTACCTCTTCCTTATGACCCTGCTCTCGAGTAAGTTATATACAATTATACGGCACTTGTAAAATCACTGCTTTCCATGTGCCAATACCGTAGTATTCACGGAAAATATGCTCTGATACGGTATTGTTCTCTCAAGTTGCGAGTAACAATATTTCTCACTCTCACTCTTTCTCTCCCACGATATCTCTCTATCTTTCTCTATCTCTCTACTCTTTCTCTCACACTCTATCTATCTCTCTCCCGATCTCTCTTTCTCTCTCTCTCTCCCGATCTCTCTCTCTCTCCCGATCTCTCTCCCTCTCTCTCTCCCTCTCTCTCGTTCCCTTCATTCAGCTTCTCCGCAAGACTTCGAGCTAGCCTTCCAAATCTTCGACACGAATGGAGACGGCGCCCTCGACATTGAGGAGTTTCGCCGGGTTCAGGTCGCTAATTAAAATTAGATAATTAAGCTTTATATTTAATCCTCAGCTCGGTTTCAATGCGCCAAAAGTAGTCGTTTCTTCCAAAAACCTTTGCTTGCAAATCTCGGGTTTGTGCTGTGAATTTAATTTTTTTTAATGTCGTAAATGCCCATGTCACTGTTTATATGAAGAAACAATAGTGATATCTTTATTTCTGTTCCACCCGCGTCCTTTTTTCTTTCTTTACAACTTATTGACCCCTTTTCAGTTCCTGGTGATGTCACAGACGATGGTGGGCCAAAAGCACCGCGACCACAACACGGGCGGCTCCAACTTCCGCGACGGTGGCAACTCGGTTCTCGAGGCGTACTTCTTTGGCAAAGACAAGAACAAGCGGCTGACCGCTGCCAAGTTTCTGCAGTTTCAGGCAGGAATCGTTTCATTCCTTTAAAAAACCAAACTATGACTTTTTTCATCTCGTTTATTTTCCTTGTTGTTGGATTAAAAAAGAGAATATGCTAGCAAGATTTCTTTTTCATGGAAATATTTTAATCGCGTGGGATAACAGGAAATTCTGCCGATTTATTATCCTTAGTAAAATTTAATTTTAGTAAGTCGTTTGCCGAGAATTTTTGCATGCCGGTATTGCAGGCAAAACTCCACCGCGACGTGCTGGAAATGGAATTCGAACGACGAGTTCGAGAGGAAGAGCGAGAGGAGCAGAAGACACTCAGCTATGAAGGATTCGCCGAGATGCTACTACAGTATGCTCAGGTCAGGAAGACACTATAATTCAGTTGCTAGTTCTACTCTTGTTATAGTATAAGATATATCAGGATATTCTGTAGTTTCAAGAGAATTTCTATTACTGCTTTGCAGATATTCGGTTCCTAATGATTTGTGTCAAAACAGTTCCGATTATAGTTTTCTGCTCTTCTTTGTACTCTTCTGTTTCTTTCCTTCTCTATAATATTCTTTGACCTTCCTCAGTCTCGACCTACTTCTCTGTTCCAGATCCAAGAAGTCAAGAAGAAAGCAATGATGAAGCGTCTACGCCGAAAATTCCATGGCGAAGATGGAGTCTCACTTCAAGAGGTTAAATGGCATTGCAAAGTGTTGTCGCGACCAGAAAGAAATACCTTAGGATCTTCTTAAAAGCGGGAATAACTAATTTTCTCATTTCTATGTGTCCTCTTCTACTTATTTATACGATAATGATTTGTAATTATGATTTGTAAGAAGACAAATAATAGCATATAAGGATTTTTAATTCTGAATATTATTAAAAGACCAATAAAACCCGACATATTTTTAGTGTGCCTTCAGGTGCTGTCCTTCTTCCACGTGCTCTTCCACATCGAGGACATTGACATGGCTCTGCACTTCCATCGCATCGCGGGTGTCCCGATGACCCCCGCTCTCTTCCGGCGCATCTCGCGCCGAGTCTCCGGCGTCGATCTACCAGATCACATTGTCAACGTCGTTACAGTACTCTTCGACGAGAACGGGGTTGGTTTCTTTGTTTGTTTATTTATATTTATAATTTTTTAATGGTATTAAAATGTTCTTAAGGAATTTATGTTATTAAATGTGAAATGGTACCTGATTCAAGAGCGAGCATGACACCGAGAGAGAGAAAGAAAGAGAGGTGTCTGGAATTGCCGCGTACTTGAACTAGGAAACGTGTCGTGTTTGATAATTGAAAGTTGGGCAAGTCTTTAAAACATTTAATTTTCTATGCTTAAAAGTAAAAATACCTACCATGCATTCTAATGCAAACCATCAGTCAGAAAGGAGAGATATTGTCTTAATATAGCTAATTTTAATTGTTTACTTTTTTACTGAAAGAAATTTTTTGCCTTCTGAATTTACTTCGTCATATACTTTTTACTCTTAATGCCACGTGAATTACAGGGTTAGAAAGGTTTCTTCTATTTGACAGACCAACCCTAATTTTGGGTCACCTCGGAGCCACTCCCCACTCATATTTTGGCGAACACTCTCTCTCTCTCTCTATCTCTCTCTCTCTCTATTTCTCTCTCCCAGTCTTAATTTTTCTCTCTCCTGTTCCCTCTGTCCCTCCCTTTGTCCTATATTCCTTATTTTTCTCGCTTCTAATTCCTCATTGTGTAATATTCTCTCCTCTTCACTCTCTTCATCTCTCTCTCTCTCTCTCTCTCTCTCTCTCTCTCTCTCTGTGTGTCGCTTTACCACCCTCTCACTCTCCATCTCGCTCTCTTAAACACGCCCTCCATTCGGAGTGGTGTGGAATGTTTGCGTTGATAGATTTCTACATCACGAATGGTTTGGCAAAAGTGTAGCATAGAAATGGAAAAAAGAAGCAAATATAATCTTATGTGCTCAACATCTTTGGAATTTTATGTAGTCTGGGCCATTTTACCTTTCGCAAAAGTAATGGCTCCTGACTGGGGTGTTAACTTGGAAAGAAAAGAAAGAGTAGAGAGAGGAGGGTAAAGAAAGAGAGAGAGGGTGATGAATCAGGGAAAGAAGGGAGAGAGAGACAGAGAGAAATAAGGAGCGTGAAAGGTTGAGTTACGGAAAGAAGAGAGAGAGAGAGAGAGAGAGAAGGGGAGAGGGTGAATGAGTGAGAGAGAGAGAGAGAGTTGAAGAGTAATGAGAGATGAGAGAGAGATATGAATGTATTTCAGGATGGCAAGCTCTCGAACGAAGAATTCGTCGACGTGGTTCGCCGTCGTCTCCAGCGAGGACTGGAGAGACCGCGAGACACGGGCTTCTTCCGATTCGTGGACGCATGCTGGGAGTGCACCCTCAAAGCAGCCACCGGAATGCCAGTCCCATCCTAGCATCCTAGAATCGGCGGATTTAGAGAGCGTTGAAATCAGGGATAAAGCCTCATGATAGTTAACAAGGCGAATTGAGATCAGGAGGGATAAACCCTCCTTTAAAGTTCTCAAGTTATCTGCTTACTTTGCGCCAACGCTGTCATTAGGA
>CALZFC010000020.1:2175000-2267500 GCA_945643635.1 Allodiplogaster sudhausi
AATGCGCACTCTCTAACGCTCTCTCTCTCTCTCTCTCTCTCTCTCTCTCTCTCTCTGTCACCCTCCCTCCCTCTCTCTCTTCAACTCTCTCCGCTCCCAGTTCATCTCTCACCTTAGTTTTCTTCATTTGCTCTCTGTGCCCTCTTCAGTCATTGTCCTTCTCACTTCTCTGAACTGTCTCTGCTAGGATCGTCCACTTGTCGCCCTTTCAATCTCTGCCATGTCTGTCTCTTTTCTCTTACTCACTCTCCCTCTCTGCCTCTGCATCTCTCAATGACCCTCTCTCTCTCTACCTCTCTCTCTCCCTCTCTCTCTCTCTCTCTCTCTCTCTCGTTCTAGTCTCGCGCATCAATCTGTTTTTCCGCGCAGCGTGTCAGGAGCCTCTCGAATGGTTCCTCATAGTCGTCCCTCCAATTTTTTGCCACTTCTGCTTCTCATCACTCTGAGAAAGAGCAAAGGAGAGAGGAAGAGTGAGAGAGCACACAGAGAATAGAGAGCCTAGAGAGGGAGAGAGAAGCGAGACTAAAGACGAGAGACAAAGAGAAAGAGAGAGTAAGACATAGTAAGAGAGAATGAGTTGCTTATCACCCGTTCATCAGCCATCGCCCCATCATATGCCGTCGGGGGCGGGTGGGCGGAGCTTAACTTGCCGACCAATGGGCGCCAGCGGAGAGCCATCGAAAAAGGGCAGCGCTTCCGGTTGGAGCGCACCGCAGGATATAAGGGAGAGGGGAGGGGAGGGGAGAAGCATCAGCAGTCCCTCCTTCCATTTCCTCCAGCCAGAGGCAGAGAAGCACCACCGAGGAATGACTTCTTTCGCACTCCTCACTACCGCTGTCCTCATCGCTGGTCGGTCTCTAATTAATTTATTTATATGCCATTAGTTAATATTAATTATTGCTCACCATTAGTTACAGTCGATTCTTTCTGAATTTCATTTGAATAGTAAAAAAATATATATGTATATTTGACAGTGTAAAATCGATGCTGATTATGTGGAGGTTATCATGTATTTCTGTGATAAGGATAAGTGATAAAAGAGAAGAGAAAATGAAAAGTGCCCAAGGCGTCTCAGCCGCCGCCGCGTCCGACCTGAAGGGTGGCGACGACTCGCCGAAGTACTGGCGTGCCATCCTCGGCGACATCTGCCAGTTGCCTTCGTTCCCGCGCGCCACCGCCGATCCCACGCGCTACGTCGAATGCGTCCGGCAGAGCACCTTCAACTCGGACAGGTTATTAATTACTTCTAATTAATTTATTAATTTGTTTTACTATTAAACTATTTAATTTATTTTATTCACTATTTACTAGAATCGAACGTTATTCATTAAATTAATTTACATAACTGATCAATTTTATCTGGAACGAACACATATTCATTGCTATTTTGTATGATGCTCTTTCGATTGAAAGATGAGTTGTAAATCAGCCGAATCAGTTTGGTATTAACGCTAATAATTCTTCACTTTCCTCAGGGCTATTCCGGTCTTTCATTAAGTTTCCCCAAAACTTTTTCATACTGGCGCCATGATGATCTAGCGCATTCTCTTTGCAGAAGTGGCGATTTCTCTGATTTTCCCCCATTCTCTCTTCCCTCTCTTTAACTCGTTCTTTCACTCACCCATTCTCTCTCTCTCCTCTTATCAACATATCTCTTTACTCTCCTTCTCTCTTTTTCTCTCTCTCTCTATCTCTCTCTCTCCTCTCTCTCTCTCTCTCTTCCGCGCTTGTGCAAATTTCAAACAAAGACTATGCTGACATGACGTGTTCACGGAAGGCAAATGGACACTGAAGCATGTTAACTGTTAGGAGAGAAGATATGAGAGAGCGAGAAGAAGAGGGAGAGAAATAGAGATGCAAAGAAGGAGAGAGAAATAGTGTTTGAGAGAACGAGAGCGAGAGAGAGAGAGAGTTTGAGAGAAAGAGAACGAGAGAGAGAGAGAGAGAGAGAGAGATAGAGAGAAGAGCGCACGTTGCGTGTGCAGTTTGCACATTCTCCTCCTGCGACTTGTCCCTTCCGGCGAGGAGTCGATTCTTCATGCTGCCTCAGGCGATAGAGTAGAAGGTGGAAAGGAGTTATCAGTTTGCTACTGCTCTCGGTACGAGAGACGGTTGACTTACATCCTGGCAACACAAATAGTATGTATCTTATCAAAGCATATGCAATGACTACAGCTCACTATAATTGATAATTTTATATCGCAAAAATGAAGAAAAAGATTAAATTAAACAAAGTTTATTCCACAATCAGGGACTAGCATTTTGAATTTGACGCCAGATTCAAATTCTGCTCGTTTCCAGAAAGGACCTCGGCATCTGGCTGCTGCGCGAGTGTCTGCCTGGCTACGAGTTTGTCGCATCGGCACGTCGCTGCAAGACGGCCGGCTCGGTCGAGAAGCAGCAAGAGCTCTGCGACTCCGCCAACGCCACCGCACACGACTTCTGCCCGCCCGATGCTGGCACTGCGGTGAGGAAGAGAGAGAGAGAAGGAAAGAGAGAGAGAGAGAAGGAAAGAGAGAGAGAGAGAGTGAAAGGAAGAGAGAGAAAACGAGGCAGATATTTTATTGCTTTTTACGTCCTCATTATCTGTGCCTTATTAGGTCATATTCCTCATTTTCCATGCCCCTCACATATTATCTCGCGGTTTCTCTCTCTCTCTCTCTCATTCTCGTTTTCTTAACCTCTCTCTCTCTCTTTCTCCCTCTCTCTCTGTCTCTGTCTCTCTCTCTCATACTCTCCTCCTCTCTCCAGTTCACGGTCGAAGAGATCCGCGAGGCGCCAAAGCCGTGCGCGTGCCCGAACGGCGAGACGAACTGCGTGTGCCCGTCGCCCGAGATCCTTGCGCCGACGGCGGTCGCCAAGGTGCCCGTGAACTCGGACGCCCGCCGCCGCTCGCCCCAGGTCGGCACCACCATGGCCACCCACCCGCCTCAGGTCAGCATAAACACTGTCAACAGTTTGCGCTTTTTATCTCCCCACTAATTAGGCAAGCACGCTCAACAGACTGAACAAGAGATAGCAATTGTGTCCAAGTATGATAAATGTAGTACACAAATCTTGTATCTAAAAGTACCTAGAAAGCTTACCATTAGGGATGGATAGAGTGATATTGATATTGATCGCATCAATCGATCAATTGAAGCAGCAAATTATATATATATATATATATATATATATATATATATATTTAAATTGATAATTACAGATGCGTGAGCCTGGCCGTCTGACCTTCTCGCAGTTCCAGAACTGCCCATGCCCCCAGGCACAGCCGCAGTGCTACTGCATCCAGGTGGAATATTAGTTTTTTTTTCAGATCTGTCACCTTCTCTCTCTCTCTCGTACTTCTCTCTTATCATTCAATCTCTCTCTCCTTCTCTCTTACTCTCTCTTCCTGTATATCTCTTCTCTCTTTCTCACCTTCGTCCTTCTCTCTTATCATTCAATCTCTCTCCTTCTCTCTCTCTCTCTCTCTCTCTCTTCCTGTATATCTCTCTCCCTCTTAGCATTAAATCTCTCTCTCCTTCTCTTTCTCTCTCTCTCTTTCTCTCTCTCTCGTCCATTTCTCTTATTGTTCAATCTCTCTCTCTCTCTCATCCATCTCTCTTATCATTCAATCTCTCTCTCTCTCTCCCTCTCTCTCTCTCTCTCTCTCCAGCTCGGCGGCGGTCCTCAGAACGAGCCGGTGCTCGCGTCGTCCACCTGCTGTCCCGCTCAGCCTGCCCAGAACCCATGCGCATGCGCGCCCTCTCAGCTGCCCGCCGGAATCGTACGTCCTCCTTCATCCGCTCTGCCGTGTCTGCTTCCCGTTTGGTTGCCGTGACATCATCCCGAAGCTTCATCTTCTTCTTCTTCTTTGCTCTCACCAGCCAGCAACACTCACATCTTCTTCTTCCGCGTGGCTCTCTCTCTCACTCATCCATGTTGCTGTGCAGTGTTCACTTTCTTTTATTATTATTATTATTATTGTTATTTATTTATTCGTTAATTAATTAATTTATCATTTTATTTATTCTCATTCCATACCCTACTACGCTTTCTCCCCTCGTTTGTCATTTTCGAGAAAGGAAAAAATACACTTTTTTTGTTCCCTGGTTGAGCAGGAGTCTAAAACGATTTTTGAGTTTATTTCCAAGTCTTTCAGTACTAACGCCCGTGTGGCATTGAATATACATTAGTGCAGTGACTACCTACTCTTTTGTTTCATTCCTACCCTCAGTCTTTGTATCTCTGCTCCCTCCCGCTTTCCTATGCTCTCTCGTTCCGCTTGGCTTCCTCTGCCTCTCTCTTGCAGAACTGCCAGACCACGTCGACTCAGCAGCAGTACTGCCCCGTCCCGCAGCAGCAGCCGGTCGTCCAGCCTCAGGCGTGCCCTCTCGGTTTGTTTCGCACTCTCTATCTCTCTCTGTCTGTCTGTCTCTCTCTCTCTCTCTCTCCCTCTCTCTCTCTCTCTCTCTCGCTTCTCATTCTCCATTACTTCTCCAAGCATTTGAGTGAATGTTTTGAAAAGTTTCATCTATCATAACTCTCTCTCTCTCTCCCTTTGCAGTCCAAGGCGGCGTCCAGAACGCGCAGTACCAAGGCATCTGTTCGTGGATGGTTGACCCCCTTGCCACTGACCCTCAGTCCCGTACGCACTATCTCCAGTGCCAGCCGGCGCCCAACAACCTCTTCTGCGGCCGCTGGCAGCGCATGCCCTGCGCACCCGCCACCATCTTCGATGTCAACGCGCAAGTCTGCGTCTGGGACACAAGTCAGCGAGCTTCTCTTCCGTCTCTTTAACTCTTCTCTCACTCTCTCTCAACCTCTCTCTCTCCATCTCTCTCTCTCTCTCTCCTTCCAGCCGCCCAGCCCGGCACCGTGCCTCCTCTCCAGCAGCAGCCGCAGTACAACCCGTCGTCGTCCGGCTCTTGCTCTTGCACGGGCGGCGTGCAGATCGGCTCTTGCAACGCGAACTACCAATGCCCCGGCCAGTCCGTCTGCCAAGTCGGCCAGCAGAACGGCAATCCGGTAGGACAATTTCGTTATTTTATATATTTATACAAATATGTCTAGACACATTTCGTAATTTGTATTAATAATTAAATTAACACTACTTCCGTCAAATAATAGCGTAATAAATTATAGCTTCTAAAATAGCATTTTCAATCCCAAACAGTATTCTTGCACGCAAATCAAAGGGGGAAATTAGCGGAGCTCTCTGAACCTTGTCCAAAAGAAAGTTCCTCTCTCTGGAATTTGTTTTTATTTCTTGTTCTTCTAGTATTGTCTCACGACATACAAAGGAGAGTTTTTGTAAAGGGCGAACAATGGAAAGGAAGACACTGTGCAACTTGATCGACCTTGAGCTGTTTTGTCTAGCTCGCTCTCTTCTCTCACTCTCTCATCTCTCTCTCTCTCTCTTTCTCTCTCTCTCCATCTCCTGATTCTCCCTCCCTCTCTCCCTATTGTTTTTACGTCTTCCCCTCTGCAAACCCACTGGCTTCAGTAGCTTTTAACCGGATAGCGCTTCTGTTTCATTGAACGTTTTCTCGTATCGTTCATGGCAGAGCCGCGGGGTAAACACTAATTGCACTATTTTTTATGGCCACCTAATTCCGTCTTTCTCCCCCTCTTTCTCGCTCTCTCCTTCCCTCTTCTTTCCTCTCACTCTTTCGGAACCCCCTCTCTCTCTCTCTGTCTCTCTCTTCATCTCTCCCCTCTCTCTCCTTCAATCACAAAATGCTTCATTTCAGTGCATGGTTTGCTGCTACTTCCGCAAGAAGGCTCGCGTTCTCTAAGAAGCGAGGAAAACCATCGTCAGAGACGAAGACGAAAAGCTGAACTCGCCTCTCGTCAACCCATCTCTCTGGCACTCTCTCTCCCTCTCTCTCTCTCTCTCTCTCTCTTTCTCTGTCTCTCCCTCTCTGCGGGTATCCACCTCGCTCGCTCTCTGGCTTTAACTATTTCGCTGTTTCGCTGCCACCGTCCCGTGCCAATGGCCATTATCCTTGCCCTTGCTCAATCTGCCTTTCATCTCCCAGAGATATCATCCCCTCTCCTCTTATCTTCTCGGAGCTTTCCGACACCTCAACGGATTTCCAGATGCACAAAAACACGTAGAAACACACACATGCCTAGAGAACACACAAAGACACCTTGCCTTAGGCCAGCTCAAGACTTCTTCTAGCAATGTCTGTACATATCTGAGTCTCTCACTCTCTCATATCCCCTCTCCTCCCTCTCTCTCTCTCGCTCTTTCTGCCGACAGCTTATGAATTTAGTTTTTCTTAAATCTGATATTTTCTTCTCAATTCATTTTCGCGTCTCCACCGACGCCTCTCTGCCGATGTTGTAAGTCGAATGCAGATGATGAATAAATAATAATTTATAATTCCTCCTCCTCTTCCCACCCTAACAAAATACCTGCACAGATGGTGGTTACAACGGTGCTTGAGATGGCAAATTACACGAACATCTTTATTGGATAGGCAAGATTGCTAGGCAGCAATGGGAGAGGAGTCGGGGATGTCCTTGGTCTCCTCCTCTTTCTTCTCTCCCTCTTCCTCTTCCTCCTTCTCTCCCTCCTTCTCTCCCTCTGCCTCCTTTTCTTCCTCTTCCTCCTTCTCTTTCTCTCCCTCTTTCTCTCCCTCCTTCTCCCCCTCCTTGGCCACCTCCACCGTAGCCTCTCCTCCACCACAGCATCCGTCCACCTTCTTCTTCGCCTGCTCACGCTCACCCGGACGAGTGTGGCCGCGGCAGTGCTCTGTCTGGAAAGAGAGAGAGAGAGAGGTAGAAGGAGAAAAGGAGAGAGAGAGAGAGAGGAGGGAGAGAGGAAGAAAATGAGAGGGAGATAAATGGAGAGGAAAACGAGACGAGGTATGGACACAAAAGAAAGGCTAAAACAAAAAGGCCTCTAAGTTTGCCTAAGGCAAGACGCCTAGTCCCCTATCATAATGCCCCGAAATGAGGGATGAAGCGAGCGAGAGAGTGAAAGAGAGATAGGGAGAAAAAGAGGGAGAGAGAAGGAGAGGGAGAGAGAAAGAGGGAGAGAGAGAAAGAGGGAGAGAGAGAAAGAGGGAGAGAGAGAAAGAGGGAGAGAGAGAAAGAGGGAGAGAGAGAAAGAGGGAGAGAGAGAAAGAGGGAGAGAGAGAAAGAGGGAGAGAGAGAAAGAGGGAGAGAGAGAAAGAGGGAGAGAGAGAAAGAGGGAGAGAAAGAGAAAGAGGGAGAGAGAGAAAGAGGGAGAGAGAGAGAAGCAAGAAAGAGAGACAAAAAAGTCTCCTCAGAAGCTGGAATGTGTGCCTGGACGTGTGCGCAAATGTTGCTCGAGCGACGTGTGCATTACAAACTGGAGAAGGCGAGAACACATCTTGACCAGTCTTGGAAGGACGATAGGCAAAGGGACAATTGCAGAGTGGGAGAGAAGAGAAGAGAGGCACAGAGCGATAAAAGAGAGAGAGTGAGAGAGAGAGAGAGAGAAGACTGTCAAGTCAAACATGGTCAGCGGCAGGGAGAGAGAGTGTGAGGCACCGCGAGAGAAGTTGCGCTCTCGAGGACATTGTCAAACCGTAACTAAGAAGTGCACACTTATTGTCTTAACACACCTGTCTTTCTCTCTATTTATCTCTCTCTCTATCTCTCTCTTTCCCTCTCTCTTTTTCTCTCCTTTCTCTCCTTCCCTCTCTCTCTCTTCTCTCCTTTCTCTTTCTGTCTCTCGCCTTCTCTCTTCTCTTTCTCTATCTTTCTCTCACCCTCCCTCTTCATCTCTCCCCCTCTCTTCCTTCTGGACCCTCGTTGTTCTCATGTAACATCCCACCCGAAATCATCACTTCCTCTCCACTTTCTAACCGTCTCCCCAATGAGATTCTTCACGGAACGAGAAACCACTCATCGCCGTTGGCAAGCTGAGGAATGGTGGGAGATCCGATATGCGATATTTAGTTAAAATAGACAGAGAAGAGGGCATCAAGGAAATAGGCAGAGGAATAGGGAGAGGCAGAGAGAGAGGGAGAGAGAGAGAGGCGATGAAAGCAGAGGCTGGAGATATCAGCCAGAGAGATTAGTTTCTACATCGTCATAGAGAAGTGCATTCCTATTCCATTACGCGCATGGCTTTTCGAGAGTAGTGGTTGGCCCAAACTATGATGATCAAACTAAGCCAATGAAGGTTTGGCGTAAAGAGCCCCCCGGAATGCCTCAAAATAGCCCGAGTCGTGTCGGGCGACATGAAAGAGTCTCGTAAGACACCTCCGCTTCGTCCTGCTCCCAGGTGCTCGGGTCGTTCCAATCGCGCGGTCGCACGTAGTGGCAGCAGCAGTTGCTCTTCTGTCTGCCCAGATGCTCGTTGTCTCAACGAGCGATAATTTCTTCTTTTTTTAATTAGAAAGTTTTAATAAATTAAATTTTAATTAAAATATATAATTCTTGGTAATTTTTTGTTACTAAAAATTGTTTTTTTTTTTAAATTAGAATTAATATTCCCACCGACGACACTCGGATGGAAGGTGACGTGCGGGAAGATGCGACGGGGATTATTGCTCTGCAGACGAAGAACCAGCGGCGGCGCCTGTCGAACATCGAATTATTTATCACTTTTCCTCTGTATATCTTCATTTATATTTATTTCCAATTAATATAAATATATTTCAAATGAACATAAAAAGAAATCTAGAAAAAAATAGATCGCTTGATGCAAATTGTAAAAAAAAAAGTACTTCTTTATTTTTCTATTTATTGATTTATTATTAAATAAGTATGCGTAAATACTATATTAAATAATGAAACAAAAGAAATAGATTGCAAGAACCGCTTCTTGCTGCGTCTGAGTCTGGACGATCGCACCGGTTGTTGTCGCCATTTTTCGTGTAAATGAGATCGCAGCTCACAGAATGAATCTCGTCATATTGCTTCATTTCCCCATGCAAATTTGGCGTGTTTCCAGAAGATTCTAGAATTGAGATCATTTTATTATATTCAGCAAATTATTATATTCCATGAAAGTATTAATGATGTCCTTGGCTTGTACTATATTGTAATGGAAGGATAATAATAAAGCTGAAAAGAAGCCCGCTGCTTCCTTGGTATCGCCATTACGTTTCAGCGAATTTGGTGTCTTGATTCGTAGCAGATCAGCAAACGTCAATTTATACACAAAAGTCGCAGTTCGCGGCTTGAATTATAAGAAAAAGATAAATGAATATGAACAGCATTTAATGGAACAGAGAAGAACGATCTACAGTAGGACTTGGATGCCATGAAGTAAGCGTGTAACATTGTGAAGATAAGGCAAGACGGAAGAAGATAAAGCCATTCAGGTCATGGGTGTTTGATGGCTCATTAAGAGTACGGTAGTCCAACAAGAGTACGCTCTATGCGGCGGGACACGCGGGGCCACGCTCGCCCGGCTGGCATTTGCAGTCAACGTCCTTCATGCGGCGCTCCGTGATGTCGCGGCCCTCGGCCGTCTTGCCGATCACGCAAAGGCAGCCTTAAAAAGAAATGAAATGTAGAAACAACAAAATAAGAAAAGAGATGTAAGAAATTGCTATCACTTTTTATTATAATAAATATTTAAAAAAAGAACTAAACACCAACCCTTGGGTCTCGGGAAGCAGCCCTCCTTGAGTCCCTTGAACTTGTTGTTCAGCTCCTCGACGACGGCGGCGTAGTTGGCCTGCGCGCGCTCGCGCACCGGGTCGCGCACGTTCTGCGACGGCGCGTTGCCGCGTTTCACGCGCGCGTCCTGAAACGGAAGCATTTTTAAAGTTAAATATGTAATAATACTACATTATTGAATTATGCCAATGGTAAATAAAGTGACCGAGAGAGAGAGAGAGAGAGAGAGAGAGAGAGAGAGAGACATAACAGAGAGATATGGTGAGAGAGAGCGAGTGAGAGAGAGAAATAAACAGAGACATAACATCAGAGGGATAGACGGATAGAGAGAGAGAGAGAGAGAGAGAGAGAGAGAGAGGGAGAGAGCGGAATAGAAGAAAAGCACCGACCCCTCTGGCCTGGCACTTGGTGGCGTCGTCATAGGAGGCGACGACTTCATTGCCCTGTCCGTCCTTCTCGTTGCACTTGCAGCCTCCGCTCGGCTTCGGGAAGCAGTTCTCCTTGAAGTCGCCAAACTTCTTCTTGATCTCCTCGTTCAGCTCCTTCTTGTGCTCGGCAGTCGCGGCTAACCATAAGAGAAAGCATGAAAGGAGCACCGATACTCTACCATAATCTATTTTAATTTGTAATCGCGTCTTTCTAAATCACACATGCTCTCTCGCAATTGTATCAGGGAAAAAAGCGCAAATTCCAAGATTTGACTTTTTGGCTTTGAACAATTGAAGGGATCTTGCCATCGTCGTTGATTTATGGCCTGTTGAGCCAGATATTTCTTGTTTTATTTTATTTAGCTGTTCAGAAGAAAAGGTCCAGTTCAATCTTTGAGAGCGCGTTTCTTCAGTAAAAAAATGTGTGCGTTAACAAATCTTTTTTCTTGTTGCCTGATGCCTCTCAGGCAAATCGATGAGAGATGCAGAGAAAGGGAGAAAGTGGAGCCGGATGGCAAGGCAACACGTAATAACACGCGACAGCTGACATGTTCACTTTCTCTCTCTCTCTCTCTCTCTCTCTCTCTCTCTCTTTCTCTCCCTCTCTCTCATTCCCTCTCTCTCTCTCTCTCCTTTTCTTTTGGTCTCTTTCGCTCTCCCTTTCTCGCTCGTTCTTTCTCTTCAGCTCTACACTCACAATATTTCACTCTCTTATTGCTAGGCCCATTTCTACGACTCTTTTCGCTCTTGTTTCTCACCTACATATTTCTTTCAATTTCACTTTCTAACACTGAACATATGTATGAACACGCAATAGGTTAAAATATAAATACAATTTTTTTCTTCTTAATTTCAGATTCAGTTAAATACAAGCAATACTTCAGCATTAACTTGCACACGAAAACTAAGAATAGAGCAATGAATAAAAAGAAAAACTTGGAAGACGAACCCTCGATGCTCTTGCGGCAGTCCTTGGCTTCGGTGAACTCCTTGACCTCCTCGCCGTGGCCGAGATCGACGTTGCACTTGCAGCCGCCGCTCGGCTTCGGGAAGCAGTTCTCCTTGAAGTCGCCGAACTTGGCTGCGATCTCGGCGTTCAGCTTCTTCTTGTTCTCCGCCGTTTGTACTGAAACGGAGAGAGGAAATGGTCGAGAAACAGCAATGGAAAGAACAAATTGAAAATATTGCACATACCAATTTCTTAACTAGAAAAAGTGCTCTCGGCTATTGGATTTGAAAAGTGTACTCATTCGAAGCCTAGAACGTATGAATTCTCGCTAGCAATGTATGTATGCACTTTACACAGAAGGATGATCTATGGAGAGAGAGAGGAAGAGCGAGAGAGAGAGAGAGTCTTGTGTTTTCCTCTCCCAAAATTGCTCTCCTTTAACGACGGCCTCCTGACTGACGTTCGACGGAGAGTCTGCACGGGTCGAGGCTGTCGTACTCGCGGACGGACTCGGTGATGCCCTCGACGACGGTGCACTGGCAGCCGCCGCCCGAACGCAGGAAGCAGTTCGATTTGAAGTCGGCCGGGTGCGCGACCGCCACGGACGCCGCGGTCGTCTGGGAATTATTATTTTATTTTGTTTTAGAGATACTATTTTCCTGATTATAAAGTTTACTTTTTTAGGGATTCCAAATTGGCGCCACCCTTCGCGCTCTCAATCACGAATGCGGGTTTGAGTGAGCTGCTTGCTACTCGCACAAGAATATAATACAAATGGGAATTTGAATCCAAGAATCTCAAGCAAAGACAGCCAGCAGAATTCTTTTTTTTAAGTGTAATACTCTCCTCTTTGGAGGAGAACGCGCTAAACCCACATAACATGGTTTGTTGACTAAGACTGCAAATATTCGCAAAGCTCAGGCAGGGGATTAGAGCGAGAGAGAGAGAGAGAGAGAGAGAGCGGTTTTTTCGCTCTCAATCGAACTATTGCAAGCTCTGCATTGAGAGACAGATATGCAGGTGGAAAAAAAAACGAAATGCTCTCATCTAACAATCAGCAACATATATTTCGGCATTTTGTCACACTAATTGTAAGGTCATATATGAAAATAAATAAATATTACATCAATGTTTACAAGTGAAGCAGAAGGAATATATTTAAATAAACTGACAAGACCGGCGAGACAGGAGAGGAGCAATAGTGAAGGAAGCATCGTGGAGAAAGGCGAAATCGAACCACTTCGTTCTCGGCCTAACCCTTTCCTTTCCTCTCGCTTTTATCGTTCAGCCCACTCTCAGCTCCACACCATCATTCATCTCTCTCTCTCATTCTCTCTCTCATTCTCTCTCTCTCTCTCTCGCTCATCTGCAGTCACTCACCTTCTCTCTCACCCTGCAGCCTCTTGAATTCTCTCAATCACTTCTCTCAATGACACCTTCATTTCTTTCAACTTCCATCCATCTTACTGCGTTTGTCTGGGTTGTTTTCTTGTTCCCCTAACCTATTCTTTCTTTCTTTCTCCCTCTCTCTCTTTTTCGCACCTCCCGTCACTCTCCGTTCTCGCAATCTCTCTCTCTCAGTCTCTGGTCTCTCGCTCTCTTTCTTTTTTTCTCTCTTTCTCTCTGTTCTCTGCTCTCTCGCTCTCCGCCACTCTTCGATCGCAGTCTTAGGTCTGCCTCGTTCTCTTCGCCCCCAACTCATGCATGTATCCTATCGTCAACAACGGAGACAACCATTATGACTCATTCATAGAACACAAGGTGGGGGAAGCACCAGAGAAAGCAACCTCAGCCGCCGTAGCAAAGTGTCGCTTTTTTGGGGAGAGAACTCCCGGGACTTCCCTCACCTGGAAACGTCTGAATCTCTTACGAAAATGTCCTATTTCTCTATCTCTAACGCGTCTCCCGCCAGATCTGGCGGGGTTCCCCCACCCTCCACCCGGCAAAATGATGTCCGGCCACCTTCGCGGGAGGACAGAGACAGCGAGAGAGTGTTTAAAAGTGAGAGACACGACCTGCCGGGTGGAGGAGATTTGCGACGCTATGGTCATAGCGTCGCAAATCTTCCCCACCCGGCAACTTGTGTCTCTCGGTTTTCAATACTCTCTCGATGTCTCTGTCCTCGAAGAATTCTCGGGAGATCGGCCTTTTCCGGAATCGCGCTGTCTCGACCAAACATGCAGCCAAACACATGAAAGAACATTAAATATATACACTTACAACTCATAAAATGAGAGAGAGACAGTACTTTCACTTTTCTCCCACTTTCCTCTTACCCTCCGTTTTTTTTTGTAATTTTATGTATCCTTTAAAGCATTAAAATTATCAAATAAGACTTTTTTGGCACTTAGCCAACAAACCCTGCACCATGCTGCCTCACTAAGTGAAATAGCGTTGCGCAGAGAAAAAAATTTCGGTCGAAAACCCGTAAAGTATAGGTTGCGCCGGTTTACAGGCATCCCAGAATTCGGTTTGGCCGGGAACTTCGGGGCGCAGCCTCACGGTTGGCTTACCTGCGAGCCTGGACCGCTAATTTTTTGTGGTTTTGCGGTCCCTTGCGAATGCTTGGAACCGCAGTTTTTGCGGTCAGGTTCACGTATATCCATCGGAAATAAAGAAAACATAATGAAAGTATGCCGTGGTGTTTTGTGTATTCCAGAGTGGCCGTACTCGTGTAACTTTGCTCATTTTTGTCGTATTTTTGCTTTTAAACACACTTCTCTCTGATTTTCTTTCCTTTTCAAACTAGCAAAAACGAGTGGTTAAAGGTGTATTCCTAGGCAAAAAAACAATTGATACACGCCTCAGGAATCGAACCTGCGACACTAAGAGCAATGTGTTAGCTCGCTGCCTACTGCGCTAGGCTTGCCTTGTTAGACTACCCCAACAATTGTTGACAGAAACACAATAATGCATCGTCAGAAATGCTGCGTTCCTCCCGGCAGATGGTGAAGGGTGGGGGAAGAAAGGTGGCGGAGCAAGTTGCCGGGTCGGGGGAGGTCCCGCCAGTTCTCCCTCCAAAAAAACGACACTTTGCTACGGCGGCAGACGAGTCATCCAAGAGGAGGAAACACGCGTGTCATCTTCAATGTAATTTTTAATCATCGCTCTCTTTTCCCCGTTTCTTAGAGTTCTCCATTAATCATTCATTGTTCGGCCTATTTTCTTGGCTTTCTCGCTCCTTTTCATTTCTAGCAGCGCGCTTACGAATGCATTTAGAAGTGAGAAATTGGAATCTTGAACAACAAAATTTTGTGTTGTTACATCGAAATATTCATTTCATGTGCGCTAAATGAATATGATGGAATAAAATAAATATTAAGAGGACGTCATTAGTCCTCAAGATGAGGCAGAAAAATGGAAGGTAAACAGAAGAAAGCCGGAGAGGGACCGAGAGAGAGGGAAAGAGAGAAAGAGAGAGAGAGGAAACGCGAAAATATACATACCGTGTTCGATTATCATTCAGACAGAAAGAATGACAATAAGAGGAAAAGTCACTGGTCGCCGGGAGACGGATTCGGGATGGAAGTGCGTCGCCTGAGGCAACCAGCAGCCCATCCCGCTTTTCCTCGAAGCTTCTCCTCAACTTCCTTTCCACCTTCCAAGCAAAGGCCCCCCTTGCCTTACTCAAACCCTTTTCGAAGCTTGAAGAGACCCCTCAGACATCTCGAATCCAGCCAGCCAGGATGACCGGCTATGACGAAGTCGGCTATCACAACCCGCCACCGGTCGCCGAGCCACTCGCGACGCCTCCCGCCGCACTCCACTCCGAAGTCGGCGAATAGAAATTACGAAATTATCGAATTCAATCCGTAGAATTTACGGAATTATCGAATTCAATCCGTAGAATTTACGGAATTACGGAATTAGAATTGAACCCCTTGAAAACTACTTAATATATAATAGAAAAATAGAAATTTTTATTTGCTCATAACTGAAAGTGCGCGCCAAAAAGCTTTTAAGGAATTTGTCGGTGATGACTACGGCGTCTTGGGCAAGAAGACGAATGCGCCGGCGGACGGCGGAGCCGGCAGCAAGATTGCCAAGGGATTGAAGGGTCAGAAGAGCTTATGAAATTGGAAGAATTCAATCCGTTGAAAACAACGGAATATGTAGTAGAAAGAACGAATAGATTACGTTGCTCCAAACGGAATTGTTGCTGGCCACTTTGTAGAGACGATCTCGAAGCAGGACGAGAAGAGTCCGCTGCGGACGGCGATTCGCGAGCTCATCATCTACTTTGCCTTCCTCGTCGTCGTCACCGTTGGTGGGTACAAAAGAGAGGACTTTTTTTCTTATTATAAAATTTTTCTATATTAATTCTTTATAGAAAGAAAAAAACGTTAGTAAAATGCTGAATAAAGATGTATGCAGAAATAGTGTATTCTTAGAAGAAGAAACAAATTAACTTGTTATATTTTCCGTGGCCTTCTCGGCCTCCTCGTCCATCCGCTATTACTACACTCTCGTGCTCATCAATCTATTCACCACGACACGCGCCGGCCCCGCACTCATGACATTCAACGACGTCTCAATCATTGACGACTTCTGGCTGGTCTGCTTTCTCTCTTCCTCTCTCCCCTCTCTCTCTCTCCCTCTCTCTCTCTCTCTCTTTTTCTCAATTTCTGTGTCTCCCACTCAATCCCTTTCTCTCTCTCTCTCTCTCTCTCTCTTTCTCTTTCTTTTCCCAGTTCACCTCGAACCAACTCATGGACGGCATCTATGGCAGCGGCAGTCCGGATGCTCCTCGGCCCACCGCCAACTCTTCCCTCGCCGACTACGACGACATCCGCGACATGCTGAACGGAACGGAGGCAGAAGGGACCAACTCGACGAGGCCGCCTGCGTACATCAACGCAGCCATGATCTACAACGAGAACAGGCTGCTGGGAAAGCCGCGCATTCGATCAATTAGAGTTAGGAGAGAGAGAGAGAGAGAGAGAGAGAGAGAGAGAAAGTAGAAGAGAAAGAGAGTGAGAGAGAATGAGAGAAATAGAGAGAAAAAGAGAGAGAATGAGAGAGTGTAGTAGAAAGAGGGAGAAAGAAAGAAACAGAGAGAGCGAGAGAGTACAAATCCTCGTCGCAAGGTGACGAACAAGTCGTGCGAAGTGGTGGACGCCTTCTCCCGCGAGATCAAAGCTTGCTACGGCGCGTACTCGGAACCGAACGAGGACCGAGAGCCCTTTCCTGCCCACACTAAAAAGTTGGGGAGCGCACACTATAAATGCAAAAGTAAAGTAAAGTATTCTTGATTAGTGCAAACAGAGTGTCAATTAATGCGGATCGAGATGTATGTGGAGGGCAAAAAAAAAAAACGAATTGTAAACATGCTCATTTAGTTACATCATACCTTGCATACTACGGTATAAAAGGAAGTACATATTTAAATAGAAATAAATAAACAAAGGTTCAAATACTCGACGGCGGAGTCGCTGGAGACGCGCTGGCTCTGGGGCCAGATGGCGACGTACGGCGGAGGCGGCTTCGTCAGCGAGCTCTCTCTCGACTCGCGCAGCGACGCGCTCGTTGTCATCAATGATCTCAAGGTTTTGTTTACTTTTTGTTTATTTATTTATTTAATTATTTTTTTTTAAAGAAAAAAATGAATCAATAAATAACTAAATAAATACACAAATAACGTATTTAAATATTAGGCAAATCGCTGGATCGACCGCGGCACTCGCCTCGTCGTCATCGACTTCTCCGTCTACAACGGCAATCTCAATCTGTTCTGCGTCATCAAGTCTCACCATGAGAATTGCCTTTTTTAAGAGACAAAGGAATTGTGTTTCAAGCATTAAAAAATATGTCCATATGTATATATGTACACGTAACATTATTATTATTATATTCTTGAAACATATTATTATTTTCTTGAAACATGAAAAAAATTCTGAAATATGAAATATAATTTGGAAAAAAAAATTTAAAATAAAACTTCTTCTCTAGACTGACATTCGAGCTACCGCCGACTGGAGGCATCATCCCAACGTCGACCTTCTCCACGATGAAGCTTATTCGATATGTCTCCACGATGGATTACGTGGTGAGCTGAAGAATGAGAGAAGAAGCCAGAAAGAGACAGACAGACAGACACAGAGAGAGAGAGAGAAGGCAGAAGGAGAGAGAGGAAAAGTTCAGGAGATGGAAGAAAAGGCAGAGGGATTGAGCGTGAGAGAGACAGAAAGCTATATAAAAAGCATGTTCGACTATTAGCTGCTCTCGTTTTAGTCTGCGCCCAACTTCGTTTATATGTAGCATGTTCACAGTGGCCGTACTCTCAACACCGCTCCCAACCCTCCCGTTCAGGTCTTAGGATGCGAGGGTCTCTTCTGTATCTTCGTCATCTTCTTCGCCATTGAAGAAGTTTACGACATCTGCCGACGACGTGTCAACTACTTTCTCACCTTCTGGAATCTCATCGACTTTGTCGTTCTCGGTGTCCGTTGATCTCGCTCCGTTCCTCTCTCTCTCTCTTTCTCTCTCTCTCTCTCTCTCTCTCTCTCTCTCTCTCTCTCTCTCTTGTTCTCTTTCTCTTTTCTCTCTCCCTCTCCTTCCTTCTCTCTATCCCCCTCTTTCTTTCTCTCTCTCCTCAGCTCTCCATCACCTGTATCTGGCTCTCTATCTCTCGCACCCTCCTCGCTCGTTCCCGCATCGACTCGATTGTCTCTGGCCGTCTGCAGTCTGCCCCCTTCGACGACGTCGTGGACGCAGAGGGCACGTACAACAACCTCGCGGCGACGCTGCTCTTCTTCGCCTGGGTCAAGGTTTCGAGAGAAGCACTTTAGTGAACACTGAAGGAGAGTTCCCCCATTCTCTCTCTCTCTCCCTCTCTGCTGCTCTCTCTCTCTGCCCTCTCTCTCTACCCTCTCTCTCTCTCTCTCTCTCTCTCTTTACCCCTCTCTCCCTCACTCTCTTCTTCCAGGTGTTCAAGTACATCAGCTTCAACAAGACGATGTCTCAACTCTCGGCGACTCTCTCTCGTTCTGCCAAAGACATTGGCGGCTTCGCTGTCATGTTCTTCATCTTCTTCTTCGCCTACGCCCAGTTCGGCTACCTCGTCTTTGGCACGCAGGTTAAAATCCTTTTACCATCTCACTCTCTCTCTCTACCTCTCTCTCTCCCTATCTCTCTGTCATTTTCTCCATCTCTCTCTCCATCTCTCTTTCCATCTGTCTCTCTTCTTCTTTCGTATCTCCCTCTCTCCCTCTCTCTCCGTCAGATCGCCGACTACTCTACCTTCTACGACGCAGTCTTCGCGTGCTTCCGCACCATCCTGGGCGACTTCAACTTCATTGCTCTCGAGAAGACGAACCGCGTGCTCGGCCCCGTCTTCTTCATCACCTACGTCTTCTTCGTCTTCTTTGTCCTTCTCGTAAGTCTCTCTCTCTCTCTCTACCTCTCTCTCTCTCTACTTCTCGCTCTCCTTCTCTCTCTCTCTCTCTTTCTCTCTCTCTCTCTTTCTCTCTCTCTCTCCCCAAATCTCCGTCTTCCAGAACATGTTCCTCGCCATCATCAACGACACGTACGTGGAGGTGAAGCAGGAGCTCGACCGTCAGAGCGACAACTTCGAGATCGCTGCCATGGTGCACAAGGTTAGGAGAAATCTTTCTCTCTCTTTTCTCTCTTCTCCCTCTCTCCCTCTCTTTTTCTCTCACTTTCTCTCTCTCTATCTTTCTCACTCTCTCTCTCTGTCTACATTTCTTTCTTATTTCCCGACTATTAAATTGTTGCAAGGGTTTCTTCCGTTTCCTCCGTATGCTGCGTCTGACGAAGAATGCTGAGACTGTAGAGCCAACTGCCAACTTCTCCGAGTGGAAGAGAGCGCTGCGCAGGTGAGAGAGAGAGAGACAGACAGACAGACAGAGAGAGAGAGCGAGAGAGAGAGAGAGAGAGAAATGTAGTTCATCTCAGACTGTATGTTTATATTTTCTCGAAAAACATTATTCTGATACAAGAGAGTACCAATATAAAAAATTTGGAAAAAGAAAAAAAATATATAAAATAATTGCCCTTGTAAGAAACGGCTACACGGACGAGCAGATCGCGGAGAAGTTCGCCAAGTTCGACGTGGAAAACTGGGAAAGACTGGATCCAGAGAAGAGAGACGAGTTGGAGGCAGAGCTAGAGGAGGAGAAGAGGCAGAAGAACATGCAGACCGAGAGATACAAGGATGTTGCAGTGTTAGAGAGAGAGAGAGAGAGAGAGAGAGAGAGAGAGAGAGAGAGAGAGAGAGAGAGAGAGAGAAGGGAGAGGGAGAAAGGGGATAAGGAAATGAGTGAACGAGGAATAGCAACGGCAGAGAGAGAAAGAGAACGAGAGAACGAGAGAGAGAGGGAGAGAGAGAGAGAGAGAAAGGAAGAGATCAGCTGAAGAGGGTTACTGTAGTGTTACCCGTCGCGTCGCACAAATGGAGCACTCGGTGTCGGCGGTGTCAGGCCGTATCGAGGAGATCATCGCACGCCTCCAGGGCATCGAGGTCGAGAAGGTGCGGACGCGGGAGCAGGCCAACCAGCTCATGGCACAGGTCAGATATTCAAAAATTTGCGTTCAAATCTCCCGCCAATTTCATTTCACAAGTTCAAGAATTAAGTTGCAGAATCTCGCACTCGCCAAAAGAGACGACGACTAACGAAGAAGAGTGTCAATGAATACACGCATACTATTTTTTTTTATCCTCTCGACCCCTTGCATTTCTGGTGATAGCCTGAACCTCCTGGGATGTGGGAAACGTGTGTAGTACTCGTAGAGCAATGATGAATAAAGGATGTTATCAACTCGCCACAGTGAACCATGTGATAAGAGCTTTATTATATTATCTGAATCTTGAATCTATATATCTGATTGTGAGAGAGAGAGCGAGAGAAGAAAGAAATAGAGCGAAAGAGCGCGCGAGAGGGAAAGAGTAAGAGAGAAAGAGAGGGGAGGCAGAGAGTGGGAAAGAGATAGAGTCATTGCAGGTACAGGGAGTGGAGAGATGTTCAGGATAAAGAGACAGAATGGGAACCAGTGAATCCTAGTGCTGTCTATGTACAGCAAATCAAATCCTTATTTTACATCCTTCCTAAGCATTATCTAACAAAATCCAAACAAAAATCTTCGTATTACTTGTTACTATTTCTACTTTTATTCGGTCCCTGGCCGGAAGCCAAATAGAGGACAATTATATTCACACGAAGATGAAAGAATCTCTTCTGAACCACCGGAAACAAGGGAAAATTCTATTCTTAATTAAAGTGATACATTTACTGTTTAGTGCAAATTGTTTTTTTTAAATTAAATCATTTGGACAAGTTTGGGTACTTATAGTTTAAACAAGCAAACAAAAGTACTTTTTTCTGACATGTGAGAGGTCGCATGGGATTTCAGTTCCTTTTTTCCTTTCCTTTCATGTAACCAAAGTAGTAAAAGAATCGAAGCGTTTATGTCGACCACTCAAAGCGGAGAGGGGCGAGGGGAATGGAGATGTTGTCATGAGAGAAGCTCCTTTTCGCTACTGGGCCGAGATCGGCAGAGTCACCTCACCAGCGACGGCGGCCGCCTCAACAGGAAAATGCGTTTAGGAATTATTTATCATTTTGGCAATTGTTTGTCAAAGAATCGGTCGCTTATGTCCACAAATCTCCTCGAATATCCCTGGAAACCTTGAAAGCCGCGGTGGCATCCGCGGCGTCTGCGGGCGCCTCTGCGAACTGGATGACGAGCTTGTCCTCCTTGGGTGCTGCGGCCAGCCGAGTGATCTCGAGAGGGGGCAGCCGCGCCCGGCTCAACGAAGCCGAACACCGGCTTCAGGCGGTACTCGTTGTTGTTCGACGACTTCACCTGCAAGGAAGTGTTACATAAGTTTAAAGTGTTACATAAGAATGGCAAACCTTGAAGACAAGGCGGGCCGCGCCCGGATTGGCGATCTCATGAACGGAGGCACCGCCGGCGGCAGGGACCGTGGCCGCGGGGGGATCGACGGAGATAGCAGACATGGCTAGAGAGTGAAGGTGGAGAGGAGAGCGCAGACGGCTTAAGACAGGCGACTGTGGAGCAAATGAGGAAAAAGGCTTCTTTTATACTCCCAAAACATTCTTACTTTGTGCCCTTTTCAGTGCAATCTCCACCTTTGCACATGAAAGTTCTCTTATTTGACTTCACAATTTCAGCTTGAATTTTTCAAGTAATTGAATTAATCCTATTAAATTTATTAATTATGTTGGATGGTACTCTAGAAGTGGGATATCAAAAAATAAAAATGGGATAATCTACTCATTAGCTGCTAGAGCGAAAAATTATTTGCATATGTTCCACAAGTGCATTCGGCATTCAACTGTTACTGTGAAATTATTCTTTCCTATGCAGATAATCCTTGAAATGAACCTAGAAAATGTCACGAATTTGCCGAAAAGTTAGAGAACTTCGAAAAGGTCAGCACTACGGAATTCTAATTGATGTACTTACGATAGTTTTTCTGGAAAGATCCACGGAAGCGGAATAAAAGTGGCTGCCAGCCTTGGGAGATCCATTCGCTGTCCGCTCTTCATCCCGACCTGGTTTCTTCGTCTCAAGTGTCATCTTCCAAGGAATGGCTGGATATTACGCGCCATCCTTCTACGCCGGCGGGTCAATATTCCCAATTTCTTTATCACAAAAATATGTATTAATTTCAATTGATCTAAAACAAAACAAAGATAATGTATTTTGCAGCTACGGCCAGCCTTCGATGACCACTCGGGCAGCGTCTTCAGCCTCTCTTCTCACCGCGATTCCCATGCAGGCGTACCCGGCGCCGCAATACGCAGCCGCGGTCAGCTCTTCTCTGTTTTCCATCGTGGATTGCAAGATCACTTTCATTATGAAAAAAATTTGAACTATGAAAAAGGAAAAATATTGCTTCGCGAAACTATGAATAAATATTTTTAGGGTCCTTCTCCTGTGTACTTCGCATCGGGAGCGCCGTCTGCATTTGCCGCTCCTCCTGCTGCACACGCCCAGCCCCCCGTTGGATACGCTCAGCCCCCGGCTGGATTCGCTCTGCCTTCTGCCGGATATGCCCCGCCCTCTGCTGGATACGCCCAGCCTCCTGTCGGCCACGCTCCGCCGCAGTATCAGATTGCCTAGCATGCTCCAGCTCCTCATTCTGAACAGAGTTAGTTCGCAACCACCGAATCTCTTCCTAAACAATAGTATAAATGCATTCTCATTGGATTCATTAAAAGAAGATCCATAAACCAAGATCGGTCTCTCTTTATTCAGGCCCTGCAGTATACTCCGAGTACATCCCGGCCAGTGGTCTCTCCGCATACAATCAGCCTCGCCAGTACGCGCCGCCCGCTCCTCTCCAGCAGCAGGTCCTGGCACGAAAGCAGTTTACCGTAATCGGAGAACGAATCATTGATTTCGTTGCAGAGTGCCATCTACAATGCTCCCCCTCAAGCCCAGAACTACGCTGTTCAATCGCCTGCCAACCAGTCTTCTCTTCAGGTCTTTAGAAGAATTACAATTATATTAGTAAGAAATATAGAAAATGGTATTTGATTTTAAATAGGAACAATTTGCAGCTGATACACGGCTCCGCCCCTCCCCAGCAGGCCTTGAACTCTTTCTACCAGCCGATCACCCAGAATAAGCTCGATTATAGCGCCGAATCTCAGGTCGATATCCGTGATCTGCCGAACCTCTTCGAGAGCCGCGTCAGTTTCACAAGATTCTCGAAAAAGAATGAAAATGTCACTTTAAAAATGTACTTTTTAGAATGAACAGCAACAGCCGTCATTCTACAATGCTGACTCAGCTCAGGCCGCTCCACAGAACCATTCCCAGGTGGACAACTCTTATTTTCAGAATAAAGTACAGTGTAATTAATTTGAGGGTGCTAAGCCTTCGATCTACGCAATGGAGTCCCTGCCGCTGGCCTACCAGCAGAAGATCTCTTCTTATGCCCCTCAGGCTCCCCGTGCTGGCGGAGTTCACTCTGGCCGTAAGAATTACGACATATCTACAAATAGTTGTTCGGATTAACTTGGTTTCCTTTCCAGAGCGCCTGGCCTCGGCTCATGGCTCTGTTGCCCCTGCACAGTCAGGCACTTCGAAGAACAATGCTTGGGTTCGCTTTCCTTTCTTCTCATCCAATCTCTTCTCTCCCTCTATTCCTCATTCCCTAATCTTTCTCTCTCTCTTTTCTCATTCTCTCATCCGCTTCTCCTCCTCTCTACATCTCTGTTTTCAGGCTGGCGCTCGTTCTCAGCAGCCTCCCCCTGTGATCTACGGTTCTCAGCAGATCTACAACAACACGCAGGCCCCCGCCAGCGGACACGCCGTCAGTGATATCAAAATCTGTTGATCGATCTAATTCTAATTCCACTGCAGATCCCTTCGATGTACTCGCCGAACCAGCAGAAGCAGCAGTCGACTTACGAGGAGCAGGCGAATCAGCAGGAGAACAATCTTGGGCAGGGAGGTCGCGGACAGAATTCGCAATCCGGGACTGGCCACGGCCATCACAACCAGCACCAGGGAATACTGCAGCTGGCACAAGCCAGCTACGCGGCCCCTGCCGGCTACGCGGCCTCTGCGTCCAGCGGCCGCGCGGTTCGAATCAACCATTATTTTCTGAAATTCTCAAATGAACTTCTTTGATATTCAGGCCCCGGCTGTCTCCGTCTACTGCGGAATGCAGGATGACACCACCTACGCCTTCGATGCTCCGCCCCTTGTCTACCGTAACCAACGTGAGCTTTCTGAACTTCTATGGCTCCTGAGCAGAGGTGGGAATGGGCCGGCCCGGCCCGGCCCTCAGGGCCCAATTTCCCAAGGCCCCGGGCCGGGCCGGGCCGGGCCCAACAAAAGTTGGGCCGGCCCGTAGGCCCGATTGGGCCCTCAAGTCAGAAATTCCTGGCAAATTGAAGGTAAAAACGTAAACTTGAAATTTTCGGAAGTATTTGAAATTGGTTTATATAGAGGCATTTTACTTAGGGGTGCGGGGAAACATATTTTTACTTTGGTAAACACATGCAAACCCAAAAGAAACCCCCAATTAACATAGAAAAAAATTTTTGGACAAAAATTTTTTTTTTGATTTTGAAAATCGGGCTCAAACGGGCCCACGGGCCGGGCCGGGCCCAAAATTACAAGGCCCGGAAATTTCCTTCCGGGCCGGGCCGAGACTTTGGGCACACAGGGCCGGGCTGGCCCAAAAATTTTGGGCCCATTCCCACCTCTGCTCCTGAGTGGAAAAGTCCTGACGGGAATTCAGGCTCCAAGTCTACTGCGAGTGGCCGCTCCGCGAAGTCGGCGCGCTCTGTGAATTCTAAGAAGAGCCAGAAGTCTGCTCGCCAGACTCGCGGTGCCTCGGCCAAGGCTGCTCCAAGTCAATCCTCGACTCCTTGAAACCCTCAATCTATCCACTTTCCAGATGCCTCCAGCGAGTCCCTCAGCCGCGCCGTTGCCGCCCTCAAGACGGGAAAGGTCAATCTCCGCCAGAATGTCGACAAGCCTTCCGAGTACCACAACGAGGAGCTCCGCACTGCTCGTCGTGCCTCCAAGGCCAACTACTAAAGTCCCTGCCCAGTCTTCCTATCCCTTCTCCCCTCATGTCTTTATTTCTCGTATAAAATGTTTGTTTGATATCTTTGTATAGCGTCATGAAGTATCCATACAAATATCGCTTACTTAAACCTATGCAAAAAAGTAGCCAGGGTTTTCCTTCCATTTGCACGTATGAGAGACGAGACAGTAAAAGAAAAAAAGATTTATTGTATAAAAATGAGCTACCGAGCGTCGGCCTCTGTCTCAGCACTGACTGGCCTACCCCCTCCTCAGCCGTGCACGGAGAGCGGGTCGAGATTAGTGATCTCACGTGAAGGATCTCTACCAAAAAGTAATCCACTAGCATAATGAAGCATACAGTGCTGGCCAAAACTATCTTAACTTTTGGTTTTTCGTGCATATTTTACTTCAATGAAAAGAAGAGCACTGATGCCAATGATAAAGAGGAAAGCATGCCATTATTTTTAAAAGTTTCGCAAAGTGTGATCTATGTAAATTCTGTCAAGTTTCGCAAGACTTTCAAACTTGAACTCTGAGGGCACATCCAATAATGAGCCAGACAGAGAATTGAATTGTAAAGTGAGCGTCGGCTAATAATGAAAGGAATTGCATATTGTTGTGAGAGAGAGAAAAGAAGTCTACGTATGTATATTTCCCACTCATCCGACAGCTGTTGGCTATAGCTGATATTTGTTACCTTTTAGCATCATAGTGGAATTCTCTCTAGCTTCGTAGGCTTCTCTTCAATCTTCCTCTCTACTTCTTTCTCTTTCTTTTTCTTTATTTCTTTTACCTCTCTCTCTCTTTTTCTCTGTCTCTCTCTCTCTCTCCGTGTCTCTTCACCGGTGCACTTCTCCACTCTCCGATGCATGTCTTTCCGCCCCATCAGCAGCTCCAATATCTTCTCCGAATGATGTGTTTTCGGCCAAGTCAGTTCATGCTCGTAAAACGGACCATGTTCCGAACACAAATACACATTCCTTTACCTCTCCACCTGACCCTGCTCTCGTTGTTACAAGGAGACATGGGGGAAAACACGGCGTAGATTGTCGCACTCTTCTAACTTTAAGGGTCAGTGAATACCATCCCGTACTTATTGCCGTTTTTCTCGGAATCTTTAATTATCTCTTACTTAATTTCTCTCTGCTTGTCTGTCGTCCTCTCTCTCTCTCTCTCTCTCTTACTTCTTACAATTTGAACTATTTTTTCTATTGCCGGGTATTTTGGCAGTACTCGTTTACTCCTTGCCAGATGCGACAGCCCTAATACGGAAGTAATTTTGACGGCGGCGAGGCTCTTTTGTAAAAGCCATAATAGTGGCGATTGCCATGGCGGCACCTGGCTTGACGTAATATTATTATTATTTATTATCATTCGTTTTCAAATGGCACACAAAAACAAGCAAAGAGAGAAGAGGGAGAGAGAGAGACAGAGACAGAGAGAAAGATACGTACAATCGCGACTCTCAAAGGCACACGAATCAGGAAGGAAGTAAAGATACAGAAAAAGCTATTTATTTTCATGCTTGCACATATTTCTTCTATATCCTAAATTTAACCAGAAAGTGGAAGAGAGAAAATAACCCACGAAAGCACAAGGTAGAAAGTCTCTTAGAAAGAGGAGAATAGAGAGAGAGTGAGTGGAGAAAGAGTGAGAGAGAGAGAAAGTCGAGGAGAAACAGAGTAAGAGAAGAAATAGAGAGAGTAAGAAAGAGAGAGAGAGAGAAAGAGAGAAAGTTGTCAGGCGACATTGAGGAATATGATGGTCTTGAGCTCGCGACAGGTGCAGCAATCTGGCTGACAAGCTCAGTTCTAACACTTCATACCGAGAGCATCTTCCTAGCTCTTTGCAACTTTAGAAGAGTCGGAAGCGGAGAAAGGTGAGAGAAAAAGAGAAAGAGAAAAGAACGTGCTACGCAGAGAGAGAGAGAGAGAAAGAAGAAAGAAAAATGAGGAAACCCGAAAAGCAGAAAAATGAAGAAAATCAAGGTGGGCGGTTGCTTACTTTTGAATGGAATCAACAAAACGAGAAGCACAAAAATGCAACATGAAAAAAAAAAGATTTTTTTTTATTCTTTTATTTCTTTAAACAAATTTGACGACCACCCCTTCGTTATATGTATGAATGTTGTCGTTGTCACAGGTGAGAAGAGAGAAAGTGCCTATCATGTAAACATCTCGAGAATCCCCTGCGGGCTCCGTTAAGGCGGAAGTAGCTTTCTTTGACTGCCTAACAAATTAAACGCAGAAAGTGAAGAATGAGAGAAAAAGGGAGGGAGAGAGTGAAAGGGAATTAGAGGGAGCGACAGAGAGATGGAGGTAGAGAGAGAGAGGGAAGAGAGTCAGAGAGAACCGAGAGTAAAAATTACAAGTTGAAGGGGCTTAATTATGCAAATTGACACATCATCCGAGAGTCTCAGAGATTGGCGTGAATTTGCAATTGGGAATAATGAAGTGTATGCGAGGGAGAAGGAAGTGCTGAGAGGAAGAGAGCAAGAATCGGTGGAGGAGAAAGAGAGAGAGAGAGAGAGAGAGAGAGAGAGATAGGGAGAGATTAGGAGAGAGGTGATAGAGTAAGAGGAATGGATTTAGAGAGACGAAATACGTATGAAAGGGGCTCAGAATGACGTCGATGGCCTTGGCTGGTTGCTTCTGGACGTTGGTGATGACGAGAAGGTGTAGGGAGAGGAGAAGGCAGAGGAGGACGAGGACGAGGGCATTGAACCCTTCCGATTCTGATTCCCAGGCAAGGGAGATAGCGTCGAAGGCGACCGTGCAGAGGGAGGGGCAGTCTGAAATGTTCAGTTTAAACATCACTTATCAGTCTAAATTCGCATAGAATAAATCTGATTTCATTTAATTATAGGCCGATGTATTGAAATTATTACATATCTAGGATTGCTCTTCATAGAGTTTTTGTCCTAGTCAGCAACGATAACTGTACAGAAGGTCATGAAGATAATCAAGCGTAAAATAGTAATAAGAAGAATTTCAAGTTACTTGTGAACATTTGAGATACATATACATATATATATTTTTTTAAATTAACCTTAGCCGACGAGAACCGACCGTTCTGGTCGGCGACTTGCGATGAAAATGATGAGACGAACTGAGTGCGAGTGCCACCCTTCTCGAGGCTCGTATCGCCTGACAACGATTAAAAAAAATGAATTTTTCAGAATATTTTTATTAGTTTTATTTAGAATTTTTAAAAATTCTTTGCCATTAATTTGTTATGTTTTTCCAATTTGTGCATAGCTTGTTATCTTATTCAAATGTTTATATCTGCATAGAAACTAACTCTTTTTTGTCACTAACAAGCAGGAGAAAAGACATGGAGTTTGAGGAATAAAGGTGAAGAAGAATTTAAAAAAAACATTAGCCGGTGAGAAAGAAAGAAAATATTAGAACGAGACAGAGAGAGAAAGAGAGGGAGAGAAATAAAGACTATTTATTTTCTTTCCATCAAAGACATTATAGTTTAAGCTTTGGCATTAATATCCTGCCTTCTCTGCTCCAAATGTCTTCGGCGGGAATATAAACTCTTTTTGTTCCAATTTTGTTTTTGTCATTCGTCTGCAAAATATCTCCAATTTTCCAGAATCTAATGCACGCGGAGTGCTTGTTTTTCTTTTCTTTTCCAATGCTGCCTCCGTCTGTTTTGATATCCCTCTGAATCCGCTGCCTTTGATATCCCTTTAAGCTCGGCTTTATCCCCCGCGTGCTTCGTTGTGAGACAATCGGCTGCTGCGAAATGTGAAATTAGAAACTGCTGTTGCTGTAACTTCGACCGCATCTTTCTATCTCTCTCTCTCTCTCTCTCTCGCTCTCTCGCCAGTTATCTCTTTATTTTTCCAACTATCTCTATTTCTTTCTCTCCCCCTCTCTATCTCTCTATCTCTCTCTCTCTCTCTCTCTCTCTCTCTCTAAGCTACTGCTGAGATATTTTCTGCTTCAACAAGGTAGGTAGCAATCCCTCGACCGAATTGCGTAGAGAGAGAGAGATGAGTAAGGAACAGCTCATCATCCAGAGATGGGATTTCGGAATCACTTTTTGTGGCACCGGCGGGCACGAGGAGAAATTAAGAGACAACGGGCGACATGTCCAGGATACTACGAAAACAGAGAGATCATTAGCTTCAGGATGAGGTAGACAGAGAGAGAGGGGGGAGAGAGAGGGAGAGAGAGAGAAGAGAAGGAGAGAGAGAGGGAGAGAGAGCAGAGAAAGGTAGAAAGCAAGGCTAGAGTAACCGAATGCCACGACAGTGCTCTCACGGTGGATGGCCACTGCTGGGTGCTGCTGCTGCTTTGCTACTGCAGAGAGGGAACATTCGGTCTCAAATTAGTCTCCCGTATCCATCCACCCCCCCCCCCCTCTCCCTCTCAACATTCCAGCCTTGTGCGAACGAGACCCGAGGTGGTCACCTGCCTGGCAGGCACCCCTCCCCCTCCCACCCTCCCCCTAAACCACCACCAACGAAATAATCGTCTCCACCACTTTTCCCTCTCCGTAGCTCGCTTTCAAATCATGATGCGACGCATACAATTGCTACATTTGGTGGGAGGGCTAAGAGGATTTAGAGAGAGAAAGAAAGAGAGAAAGAGAGAAAGAGAGAGAGAGAGAGAGAGTGAGGGAGAGGGAGAGATGAAAGAAGCAGAAGATTAAGAGATCCACAAAAAGACTCGACAAAGACCAGAAGAGTGCACCGAAGAGAACAAAACTCGAAAACCAGAACGAGCAGAAATTTGAACGGGTTCCATTTGGCTCCATCAACACACAGACGTTTTGCTTATACATACTGCTGAAGCAGCAGATGTTGCTGCTTCCACGCACTTTGGGGGGCATAAACAAAGGAATGGCTTAGGGAAAGGCAGAAAGGAAGAGAGGGAGAGATAGAGAGGGAGAAATAGAGAAAACGGAAACAGAGGGAGAGAGAAGGTGAGAGAAGCGAGAGAAGCAGATGTATAAACTGACGAAAAGTGTTCGGCTCTTGCGCCCAGTTCGAGGTCGAGTTGAACTCTGCGAAGTGCTTGCTGAACAGCTGACGGCGTGCGCCTGCGGAATTAAATGAAACTCTTAAAATTAAAAATTAAAATACATCATTAATAAAAATATACTTTCTGTCTGTAAGGAACTTTAAAAAATATAATACTAGAAAAATATGTGAGTCTGCAATCTTTAATCAAAATCATACAGTACCGTCCAACATTGTTGGGTCCGAAATTAATCCGATTAATTAACTTAATTTAAATAATTCAAACTGGAATTGCGAAGTGCTGAGGACATGCCGTGCGATTTCGTCGGAGGGTTTTATGTCTTTTTTCATTGCGCGTCACCCTAGAAAAACCGTTTTCCAAAATATGCCGAAATGATAAAGATCTGACAATTTTTCAACGCTACGCTGTTTAGCGGAATTTTTTACAGGATGTTCGGCTGAGAAAGCAGCTGGCAGAATCCAGCAGCCAAACTACAAACAACAAATTATTTTGTTTGAGTTTCTTCCCTTGTTTTGCTTGAGTTACTTATCATATTTGGGTATAAATGATAAGAAAAATGAAAAACAAGATTTTCTGTAGCGAGCAAAAAATTTGCTCTCCCAGAGCATCGAACACCGGACCTTGAGTTTCTCAGCCAAACGCTGTCGCAATACACCAAACGCAACTTGCGGAAATGGAATGTACCTTTACTAGCACATTGTCCGAAGTCTCACCAACGAAGCGTGGAAGTTGACGATTCAAGGGGCTTGTCTGGTTTATTTTTGCAAAGCGTAGACCTCCCAACACACTGCAACGCTTTTCATTGAAAAAAGTTGACAATCTCTGCTATCGACCTCTCTCTCTTCACTATCTCTCTCATTCTCTCTCTCTCCCTCTCTTTACTGTCTCTCTCATTCTCTCCCTCTCTATCCCTCTCTTTACTTTCTCTCTCATTCTCTCCCTCTCTTTACTGTCTCTCTCTCTTTCTCACTCTCGTTCACACAAACTCTCACTCTCCCTTTCTCTCTCTCTATCTCTCTCACTCTTTCAATCTATCCCTCTCCTCTCTTTCTCTGTTGTTCTCTCTCTCTCTCTTTCTCACTCTCGTTCACACAAACTCTCACTCTCCCTTTCTCTCTCTCTATCTCTCTCACTCTTTCAATCTATCCCTCTCCTCTCTTTCTCTGTTGTTCTCTCTCTCTCTCTCTCTCTCTCTCGTTCACTATATCTCTCTCAGTCTCGTTTTATCTCTCTCCTTCTCCCCTCTATCTCTCCCTCTTATTTCGATCTTTTTCATTCCAAGAGATAACTGTTTCGGGACCGGATAGAAAAGGTACATTCCATTTCTCGTAAGTTGCGTGTGGTGTATTGCGACAGCGTTTGGCTGAGAAACTTAAGGTCCGGTGATCGATGCTCTGCGGGAGCAAATTTTTTGCTCGCTACAGAAAATCTTGTTTTCCATTTTTCTTATCATTTATACCCAAATATGATAAGTAACTCAAGCAAAACAAAGGAAGAAACTCAAACAAAATAAGAAGCGCTTAGAAAATTTCACTCTAATTTGTTGTTTGTAGTTTGGCTGCTGGATTCTGCCAGCTGCTTTCTCAGCAGAACACCCTGTAAAAAATTCCGCTAAACAGCGTAGCGTTGAAAAATTGTCAGATCTTTGTCATTTCGGCATATTTTGGAGAACGGTTTTTCTAGGGTGACGCGCAATGAAAAAAGACATAAAACCCTCCGACGAAATCGCACGGCATGTCCTCAGCACTTCGCAATTCCAGTTTGAATTATTTAAATTAATTTAATTAATCGGATTAATTTCGGACCCAACAATGTTGGACGGTACTGTATCTTTTTGCCTAGCCTTCCAAAAAGCAAACAAAATGAAAGAGATATTCATTGAAGCGTTCTTTTTTTATCTATCAGGAGCGATATTGAAGCGATATTTGGAGAAAAAGAAATGTGAATGACAGTAGAGCCGCTCAGGTTCATGGTCTGTCTTTTTTCTTTAATTCGAAATAATATTTCCTTAAAATTAGTCCAATGTAGACAAATTTTTCACTACATTCTTGCGGTGAAGACTACATGTACACACACTACAATAAATAGGCGTGTGATTAACAATTGCTGCGCAGTCATGCGTTAGCGTCTATTTGTTCTGAAGAAGAAGAAAAAAAAAAGAAAAAAAAAAGAGAGAATGAAAACAGATCTCTCAGCTGACCATCTCGATTTCTGTAGCCGGACGAGGGATGGAAGGGCGAGGACTGCTTGCCGCCCATGTCGTAGTATCCTGTGCTTCTCTGTCTCTCTCTCGCTCTCTTTTCTTCTTCTTCTCTGCGTCTCTCTCTCTCTCTCTCTTCCAGTGACGCTCACGACGTCCACGTACGTGTTGTATCGGAAGGGCGTGCGAGGTGCTTTCCTCTCTCTCTCTCGCTCGCTCCTTCAGATATCCTATGGAAAGGAGGCCGAGAGCGTAGGCATTACATGGAAAGGCTTGTTGCGGAGAGGAACGGTTCGCGCCATCTCTCTCTCTGTCTCTCTCTCTCTCTGTATTTATCTCTTTCTCTCTCTAGCTCGATCTCTCTGTCTCTCTCTCTCTGTATTTATCTCTTTCTCTCTCTCTAGCTCGATCTCTCTCTCTCTCTCTCTCTCTCTCTCTCTCTTCCGTTGACGCCTAGCCCCACATTATGTAGCTTGGGGCGCCATGCCTTGTAAACAATGCCGTTCGTTCCTGCATGGTTCAGGAAACCAATGTAACACAGCGAGGACACGATAGCGAAATAAAGCGATTAAAACAGTGATAATGAGAGGGAAAAAATGAAAAAAGAACTGAGAAAAAAAACCATTATGAGGAAGAGACAGACTATGTGAATAAGATAGAGAGACGACTATATTGAAAAAAAGGATATCCTAATCTACAATTTGCCTATGCTTAGAAGGAAATGCAATTGTGCCTATGGCAAATGTACATATGCCAAGAGTAGAGCCACATTATAGTGCAGCACTTTTATTTATTTGCTCATCTCGTTAAACATTTGCTGTCTTCATAAATAAAATATAGCGCGCTAACATATGGGACGGATATATAGTGTGTTTGTTTGAGAAGAGTTATCGACGACGGTGGGAATGTAGGGACGGCGGTGGAGCACAGAGAGAGAGGGAGAGAGAGAGAGAGCGAGAAAAAGAGAGAGAGAGAGAAAGAGAGAGAAAGGGTGAGAGAGAGGGGGGAAAGAGAGAGGGTGAGAGGAGGGAATGGAAGACGAGGGGGGGGGGGTAGGGAGAAGCTGATGTTGATTATGATGAGCAACTGAATGAGAATGGCCAGGAGGCGGCTTCAGTGGAGGCGGAGGAGTTGTGTCGTGGAGAGGTGGACGAAGCGGGCGGAGAAGGTGGAATATGAGAAGGAGGAGAGGGAGGGAGATATGAAAGAAGAGAGAGAGAAGGATAGGAAGAGAGAGAGAGAGGGAGAGATGAAGAAAAAGAGAGAGAGAGTGAGAGAGAAAGAGAGAGAGAAGGATAGGAAGAATGGGAAGGAGATGAAGAGAGAGAGAGAGAGGGAGCGAGAGAGAGAGAGAAAGAGAGGGAGGGAGCGAGAGAGAGAGAGAGTAGAGAGATGGCGGCTAGGAAATCATGAGCGGAAGAATGCGACATCTTGTCGGGCTGCTTGCCGCCGCCTCCGAGTGATTTGTACTGACACCCATGGAGCAGGTGACTTTCCTTGCTATCTCTTTCTCTCTTTCTCTTCCTTTCCTCTCTCTCTATCTTCTCTACCTCTTCGCTCTCTCTCTCTCTCTCTCTCTCTCTCTCTCTTCTCACTCTCTCTCATGCCCTCAAGATCAAATCTTATTTGTTTCTCACTCCAGACAACAACAAGAAAGCACTTCTTGCCCGATCACAGAATGATTAGAGAGAGAGGAAGCATTGAGACAGACAATGAAAAAGATGTCTAGGGTTGAAAGAAGATGGCTGACAAGCGAGAGAGAGAGAGGGGGGAGAGAGAGAAAGTAAGAAAGAATGAGAGAGAGAGAGAGTGTGAGATAGAGAGAGAGAGTGAGAGATAAAGAGAAAGAATTGGCCATCAGACATCGTCAGAGTACAAAAGCCGTGCATTCCATCGGGTACGTGTACTCTGGTCTGCAGAGTGCACGGCGGAGGCATCTTCCATGGGGAGAAGCCACCGGAAGAGCACAGCTGTCCTTGTCGGCCATGCGGAAAAGATAAGTGGATAATATGTGTCACTTTCTTTTATCTACTCTTATTCATCTCTTTCTTTCTCTATATGTCTCTCTGCTCTCTTAATATCATTACTCTCTCACACTCTCTCACTCTCTCTCTCTCTCTCTCCACTCTCACTCTCCACTCTCCTTACGACATTGGACCACATCCACATGTCATTCATCGTTCACGCCTAGGAAGAATGTGCAAATTAATCCCATTATCTATCTCTTTCTCTTTCTCTCTCCCTCTTTCTCTCTCACCCTGTCTTTCCCTCATTCCCTCCTTATCCATCCCTTGTATGCATTGAAACTGGCTCACAATCAGAACGTCCTGTTGTAATTTGGAAATGACTTTAATCAATTCAAAAAGTGATAGATATTTATGTGAACAGAAAGCCTAGAATTTCATGAGCGGTGAGCTATGGAGGAAGGATATTGCACACTCAATGCTAAGACAATTTCAAAGCAGAAATATAGCATGAAGAAATAAAGATAAAACAGGCTAAAAAAATATGCAAATAAATACTATGTATATTACTTAACAATTTGAGCATCGGGAAACAGAGTAAAAAAAATGAAATAAAAAATAGCTTCCGTACAATTTTATACATATTCTGGAGCGGTCGCTTACCCGGTGGGAGAAAACATGTGAGCACGCTCAAAAGAGAAATATTTCAAAAGCTAAAGAGATTATTAGGAGAGAAAAAGGGGTGGAGCCGGAATTGAGGGGAGACGGAAAGAGAGAGAGAAAGAGAGAGAGAGAGAGAGAGAGAGAGAGAGAGAGAGAGAGAGCGAAAGAGTTAGAAAAAGGCGTGAATCGGTAGGAGAGAGTAAGAGAAAAAAAACCTTCAGGAGAGATGGAGCAAAAGATAGAGAGAGATAGAAAGAGAGAGACAGAGAGAACACTGAAAATGCATAAAGTAAAACGAGAAAGATACATTTGTGAACGAGGCAAGCGAAGACCACTTGGTGTCATTCAACACCAAAAAAAGTGTTGTATATGAGCAAACTGTGCATTGCAAAAGGAATAACTTTACGTTATAAACGTAAAATCTCCCCCTGGTTGATCGATTTAAAAAAGCTAATTCTAAGCTTCATTGTTCTAGATCAGATAAAGATCTGCAAAGAAACGAGATACTGAAAGGAGACAGCTCCGGTGACGGATTTTGTTTTGCCATTTATGTCGACGACAATTGGGCCAAAAGAAAAGAACGGACGTCGGGGGTATTTATGGCCCCCGCTACCTCGCAGGGGTCTGAGAAGGAGACCCCACTTCCGCTCAGCCACCCGGCATCGCGAGGACGCATTCTATCGTTAGAAAGACCAGCGGATTCGGCTCCGTTCCCTGGAATTAAGTGGCGGATTAAAGTTATTTTGGTCTGACTAAAAGCGAGCCATGTATTCACATAAAACCAACAACTTTTTAATATTTGGATAACTCCCACCTAGGAAAATGCTAGGTTTTAAAAAGCAGAAAAGGATAGACAGATGATCTCGCAGGAAAATAACAAGTAAGTCTAAATGATGCGTTCCCTCTCTTTTATGATTATCATGATTTCTCTCCATACTTTTGCCTTCTTTGTCCCTTTCTCTTCCTTTCTCTCTCTCTCTCTCTCTCTCTCTCTCTCTCTCTCTCTAACTGACCGCCGTCCACATGCCGTTGTTGTTGCATGTCGCGACGGCAGTTGCATTCTGCTGCATGACTGAGAAGAATTGATTGTTGATACGGATGGCAGCCTGGAGGTTAAGACCAGGGACCGGGGGCTGCCTGAAGGAGAAGCGTACGTTTTACTTAAAGAAGCTGCATAAATTACTCATTTACTTGCCATATACATATGCAAATTGGAACACTGAACCAATTCCATGACGCTTTAGTTGATAGAGAAAGAAAGAAAAAATACTCTCTACGATGAAAGAGGTTAAGACGAGAGTAAAAGTCAGGGGCAAGAAGATGATCTACGGTGCATTTGGCTAGCTGGATCCGATTGAAGAATAAAAGCACAAATTAGTATTATATAACAGAGGTCAAGCATGACGTGACGAGGAAAGCGATCAATAATAATCGTGAGTAGGAAATTGGTGGTATTTCAGAGAGAGCGAGATAGCGAGAGAGAGAAAAAGAGAGAGAGAGAATAGCGAGAAAGAGAAAGATAAAAATAACACACGTGCAGAAGATGGTGGCCGTCCTTCTGCACGTGTCGCTGTCGAAGGTAAAAGTCGCAGTGCCTGTGGCGAGCGTCGTACCGGACGTTGGAGCTTGTGTCAGGGCAGGGCAGCAACCTGAGAGATAGAGAGAGAGAGAGAGAGAGAGAGAGAGAGAAAGAGAGAGAGCGATAGACAGAGAGCTAGGAAGAGAACAAGTGAGAGAGTGCAAGAAAGAGGAAGAGAAAGAGAGAGGGAGAGGGAGAAACAAAGAGAAAAGATAGAGAGAGGGGCATCTCGAGGAAATTGAATTAGCTATTCACCGGTCGGTACGGCCGTTGTAGTCGTCGTTGTCGTTGATGTCGTTGCCGCTGAAGGAAATAAAGATATTTAGCTTTAAAAATTATTTTTGATCCTTTTCCTTCTTTAATGGATTGATTTCTGTATGCATTAAGACGGCTCTGCACACACAGCGAAGAAAAGTTCGGACAATGAAAGTTCGGTCGCGATTGTTACAAAAAAAGTTCGGACATTAAAAGTTCGCGGGGCTGATGTTCCCACCCATGTAACAATTTGTTCGTAACCGTGCTCGAACTTTGAAAAGTTACAATTGTTCCGATTTTTTAACCAGTCCGTTCAATGAAAATTTCGAACTCTAGTTCAACGGCGCAGAAATATGTTCAGACGTACAACTTTCGAAAAACCTTTTCTATTGCAATACATTGCCAATTGCATTTGCTTTTTATGTTCACATCAATGTTTCCTCTGCATGTTTTATTTTTGAGTAGAGAACAGACGCATTTAGGCAGTTTGCCGTCGACGTCGTACCGAGGGAAGCAAGTATACGAGCAGAGCAATACTACGTCGGCCATACTTGTTCAAGACGGCCGCCGAGCTGTTCTTTGGTTGGTGTTTCCAAGCTTTAGTTTCCATTACGTGTTAAACCTAATTCAATGAAGTGTTCAAAAATTAACCTTGGTTTTTAAGTGATGATTGAAGTTTTATGTTTTCTTTTATCACTTTGTTTTTTTTTTTAATTTAGAGTGAATCTGAACAGATAGCTTTTATTTTCATATAGGTTACGTTGTCTCACAAGAAGGTGGCCGAGCAGCCTCGGCGGGAGATGAGCCGCATCGATAAGTGCCCGTAGTCACAGGTTTGGTTTTGAGCAAACACTCGGAAACATATTCTGTTGCGAACATTTTTGCCCGTTTGCAAAATCATTCATTAGCGATTAAACAATTAATTAATTTTTTTATTAAATATTGCACAGGCCAGGACTTCTGAATATTATGTGTTTTACGATATTGGGAGGCAATAGATTGTTAATTTCGGTGTAATGTGTAATTCATTGCGTGTTCGAAGGTCTAGTTGTATCACACCGTATACTTTTAAAGGTTTAAGCATAATCAGATACATTTGCACTTCGGAAAGACATCTGAATGAGTTCAATTATTTAGTATTAAATCCCTGATTGTGGGTTTTATTCTTGCATAACTTTAGAGAACGCAGAGGTGGCTGGCATCCGGCCTAGCAACTTCTTCTCAACTGCTTCGTCTTCTCGGCCACCTCCCTCATCAAGAGAACTGAGGACATCGTATCTTGACTCTTCGCGCGGCGGTCCTTTAAGTTGAATCAGTTCAAGGAGTGTTTGGGATTCTGTCGCAGTCTTATCGAACTAGATACGGTAGTGAAGACCCACTTCCTTGCCTTTTACTCACCGAGTTTTTATGGTCGAAAATGGTTTCATCGAAAAAAACGAGGGCTTTGTTATCATATCATGGGTTTCCTTCTATTCCCAACCATGTTTATTTCGATGTTATGCTGGAGCGGTGTTCACAGATGATGACACCTCTTCTGCCAGGTATCTTAACTTGGTGATCTTTGTTCGTTGAATACATTAAACACTTTTGGTTTGACACTTTCCCTACGTGCCCTAGCATCTTCCATCGATACCGTAATCTTAGTCTTGCCTGCAGGACCGAAGCCCGAGGTGGCGACGCAGATCCGGAAGGCGCTGGCGCAATGCGACAAGACGCCCACCAATGCACATTTGAGGCCCATGCAGGTAGAGTGCGGAGAGAGAGATATCTAGAGGGCGGGAGAGCGAGAGAGAGAGAATTTTTTTTAGCTTCGTGATTTTCTTGGGTTACTGTAAGTATACGGTATATGGTCTTTTGGCTCCAAAATACTAGTAAGGCATGTCATTTGTGTTTTTTTGAAGGAGAATACAGGTGAACATTAAACGTGAGTACTTATTTCGTATTCTCTTTTCCAGTGTCCCTGCCACCCTCGACTCCTGCTCGCAAGAACTCCGTTGAGAAGAGAGTCGCTTTAGTTGATGAGAAGTTCATTCTTAGACATATCAACTTTCTTTCTCATTTTTATATAATAAAAAGAAGAAAAACTTTATTATTAGCTTCATTTTATTCCTTTATTACTTTATTACTGTATGCCACAGTACTCTATCCTGATACCATATACTACTTGAGATGGTCGAAGTGAAAGAAGGCTCCGTCGCCCGGCCCTGCCAACTACTGCTTCGCCATCTCTCCCGTCTGTGCGAGTTGGCCGAACTTCTACGAGTGGGGTTCGAAGCGTAGGAAGTTCTCTCACAAATTGGTGTGTTTCTACAGACTTCTTTTCCGTATTTATATATTTTTAAATCTTAAGTTTAATTCCAAGCAAGCGAAGTTTGGCTGTTTATTTCCCACTTGTTCTTTTGGTTCAAAATATTTTGTTCGCTTTCATAATTTTCACGGGTTTTTTCACCTACCATTATAAAGACAAAGACGATGATATGTTGACCGTGATATTAATCAATTGTTAAGTCCTTCAAGATGGACAAGAAGCACATCTAATTGTAGTGGACACGGTGGTGAACTGGCTGGACGCGAGTGCCGCGGGCGGCCAGTGGGCGCAGTCTTTCTCTCACAATCAGTCATCGACCGGAGACTATGGCCCTGCTCGGACAACTTTGTCGCCAGTCGGATCGAGACTCTGCTTGCACAGCTCGCCGGCGTTGACATCCTGGAGAGGCGGCCAGACGTTACCGCAAGATAAGCGGAACTAATCCCAAGTAGCTGGCCTTCCTCGCTTATTTATTTCTCGTTGTTACTAGCTATTGTTATCTTCATGATTGTCAACCCTCCATGTATATGTGATTAAAATAGTATTGGTACTTGAAAGCAATCTATAGAATACTATTATTCCTTGACTGCAAATCGCTTTTCTTCTTTACGAGTTCATTTTTTTCGTTGAATATTGCGGAAATTTATCCGTCGTTGACATCGTTGTTGTTGATTTTCTGTTTGTTTTACCGTGTTTTCCTGTAACTGAATTAATCTAATTAAAAAGGAATAACACGTGTCAAACGAGTAACATTTCATCGACACGCAACACTGAATTCTTGATGAGAATATGCAGCCATGAAAGAAAGAAAATCAATCGATAAAGCGAGCGGGCTGCCTAGCCGGGGCTAGCACTAGCGAACTTTTATGTTACATCGGTGGGAACAAATTGACCCATTCACTTGTTACCGCGCTGGTATCTTTTAAATGTAACAATCAAAAGTTCGCTGGGCGAAACATTGTTGCTCCGGTGCATTTTCGGAACAATATTTTCCGCGTAATTGTTACCAGCGCGGTAACTTTCTTCTCTGTGTGCAGGGACACTCTAAAATCCTCAGGCGAAAAAGACATACATACATATGTATGTACGTATATGTATATGAGACGAGAGACGCAGACAGTAAATTACAGCAGATTTTTTTTATTAAAATGTGAGATGTGGTACAGTAGCCGACATCTAGAATCTACAGTAAGATTGAACCTGGCGACGGCGTCGTTGTCGACTGCGTTGGGACGCACGACGCAACGACCGAGCACGATATGAGCTGAATTATAGTGTGAATTAAAATGAGATGAATTATAGTGTGCATTAAAGTGAGCTGAATTATAGTGTGTTTTAAGAAAAGAAAAAAAAACAGGGATCAAAGGTAGCAGAACATTGCCAATGTGTCGAATGCTTAATAAAATATCATTTTTCTGCGGATTATATATTTTGCCAAAAATTTTTTCTCTTAAAATGCTTCCATAAATAATAGATGGCGAACTGACGATCGTGAGAGTCGTGTGGCATAAGGGACGCGAGATCATGGATGCGCTTTGCTAGTTGGTCGCGACACGGCTGGAGATGTCGCAACTTGGCCAGACTTGACAGTTCTCTCCCCTCGAGCCGGTCAACAAGAGAACTAACAGGCCCTAGGGGTATTTTCGCTCTCTCTCTCTCTTTCTATCTCTCTTTATCTCTCTCTCCCTCTCTCTCTCTCCCCTAAACTCTCCCGAGCCTGCCTACCAGAGGAGATTCTACAACAAAATACTTTGAAGACTCACAAAGGGATAAGCCACTAATTACAGAAATGGGAGAGAGGCGAGAGACGTAGACAGCAAGAGGGAGAGAGAGAGAAAGTGAGATAAGGGAAAGGAATGGGGATTCCTGAGATTATCTCTGGAAGAGAGTACTGCTGAGGGAGGAAAGTAAGAGTGAGAGAGATGAAGGAGGGAGATTGAGAGAGTGAAAGTGAGAGAGGAGGAAGAGAAATGATACAAGGAAAGAACTGCTAGGGGCGACATAAAGACGAGCTGTCCTCCTTGCCATCTGGTAATTCTCTTCGAACAACATTGGAGATTCCTGACGGATAAACAAGGGAAAGAAAGCGGAAAAATAGCGCGAGATTAATCGAATGAGAGTGGGATAACAAACAATAAAGGAGAGAAAGAAAGATTGAGAAAGAGGTTGAAGATAGGAAGAGAGTGAGAGAGAAAGATCGAGAGAGAAAGAAAAAGAGAGACAGTGAGACAGAGAGACAGAGAAGGGGAGAGGGTAGGAGAGAAAATCCGCGGTTTGGATCCTTAGAGAGTTGCAATTCGGGTGCAATAAAGTTGAGAAGGCGACAGGTATGACGATCGGAATTGAAAGTATCCTAGACGAAAACAGTCTAATTAAGAATTGTACAGAAAGAGGGGACTTTCTTGTGCCCGGTATTCTAACTGCATTCATGCAAGTCTTTGTACATATGTAGATATGTATGTATTTTTACACACTAATATGTACATACAAACATATATACATGTGTTTGCGCTTATCAAATGTCAATAAAAGTACTAAAAGTTTCCAATACTATCTTGGCTGCTGTCATTAATAACTCGAGTTCATAGATATCTTTGCATCTTTCGAATGTGTATGTACATTCCCGTTCTGTTTTTCTCACCCTTTTCCTAACGTTATCTTGCACTACTCGTAAGATAAATATATGTTTGTACTATGTGTTCGCATATTGAATGGCATGCGTTTCCGCGTATCAAATGTCAATAAAAGTACTAAAGATTCAATTGCACTTGCAACGATCAAATATCAACAAAGTAAAAAAAAATTCAATGCTAGAATAATTTTTGAGAAATGAAGGGGGAGGGAATGCTTCGCCTTTCTCATTCACCTCGTCTTCACACTTCGCGAGCGGTCGACGCGAGGAAAGGAAAGGGAGAGAATGCCATCCCAGGAGAGGCCGAGTCGAAGGAAGAGCGGAGCCAAAGTGGCGGCGCCGAAGGAGACGAAGCGCAAGAAGAAGAGCCGGAGCACAAAGGAGGACGGAGATGGAGCCAAAGGAGTCGCTGAGAAGGCGACTCGAGAAAAGCCGGATTCGGGAAAAAAGAAGCGCAAGACGAAAGAGGATGGGGTGGCGTCTAAGGAATCCACCGAGAAGCCGGAGTCGAAACCGGAGTCGAAAGAGAAGAAGAAGTGTCGGACGAAGAGCAGTGCGGAGGAAGGAGACGGAGCCAAGGTGGTGCCTGAGAATCGGAGTCGAGAAAAGCCGGATTCGGGAAAGAAGAAGCGGAAGACGAAGGAGGACGGAGAGGGGTCCAAGGAGTCGACTGAAAAGCCGGAGTCGAAACCGGAGCCGAAGCCAGAGTCGAAAGAGAAGAAGAAGAAGTGCCGTACGAAGAGCAGTGCGGAGGAAGGAGACAGAGCCAAAGTGGTGCCTGAGAAGCCGAGCAGAGAAAAAACAGAGTCGACGAAAAAGAAGGCTAAGAGCCGGACGAGGAGCACTACGGATGAAGCAGAGCCGCCCAAGGGATCCGCTGAGAAGCTGGAGTCAAAACCGGATTCGAAGAAGAAGCGCAAGAATAAGGAAGAAGGAGAGGGATCCAAAGGGTCGGCTGAGAAGCCGGAGTCGAAAAAGAAGCCCAAGAATAAGGATGAAGGAGATGCGGCCAAGGGATCCGCTGAGAAGATGGAGTCGAAACCGGAGTCGAAGAAGAAGAAAAAGAGTCGGATGGAGGAAGGAGAGGTGGCCAAGGGAGAGGCGAAGAAGACCGCGAAGAGCAGTCAGAAGAGCCGACGGAAGAACAAGGCAGACGATGGCAATTTCACGCCCGAAGAGCAAACCGCCGCCGTTTACTCTGCTGTTAGTATTAGTATTTTAATGTAAAAAAATTTTAAAAAAATTTCATTTTGAGATATTTAACTAATATAATTTAAAAAAAAAAATCGCGTCGTTTAGATTTGGTTTAATTATAATAGTTTTTATTATTTTTATTACTGTTTGAAATATACGTATGTAAATGCCATGTATCAGGAACACGCGGGCACGCATACTTCCGAATCGGAAGGCCGCGTCGTCGTGAAGCAGGACTCCGACTGGGACGACGTGAATGTGAGAGGATTGCGAAGAAGATTTCATTCTTTGCATTTCATCCAAATCTTGACGGGCGCCAAAATTTGCGCATCCTTGAGATCGTTTTATAAGCTAATGGTAAATAAAAAGTACTTTTCGATAAAATTTTTAAAATGAAAATTTTCATTACTCCATTGTTTAAAAAGCATTTAGAAAAATTATTTTTAATTGGATTATTTACAAATAATAACAAAATAAATATTTCTTTTGCCACCAGATGCATCGACAGCGAATCCGCGCCGAGGGCGTGCGCGACTTCTCCGACCACGTCGTCGACTATTCCACGGCCAAGCTGGCCGAGGTCATCGAGTTGTGCCGCCAGCGACGTGCCCTTCAGAGTGGCGATGTCATCAGTGGCAAGAACTTTAGGTTGCTTTCAAAGCAGCCCCCTGCCCTCGTAAAAAAAAGAAAAAGAACAAAAAAAATTCCCCTATGAATTTTTACATCTTTCCTGGGGATTTGTGGTGAAGATATGCTTACTGTTTGACTTGGCGGGAACTTTAAATTTGAATTTTGTTCAATCAATGATCTCCTCCTTGGAGCTACCGCGTTGGCCGTGTGCTGGGCGAGGGTCGCTTCTCTACTGTCCACATCGCGGCCATCTCGGGCGACAAGGAGCACTCCTTCGCCGCACTCAAGACAGAGCGAGTTCATTGGAGAAGCGAGGAGAGATTCGCTGTCAGCTCTCTCGCTCACTCTCTCTCTCTCTCTCCCTCTCTCTCTCTCTTTCTCCCTCTCTTTTTTCTCTCTCTCTTTTCCCTCTCTCTCTTCTTCTCTCTCTTCCTCTCTCTTACTCTCTTCCTCTCTCTCCTCCACTATTTCTCCCTCTCTTCCTCTCTCTTTACAGAACGAAGCGCGAGTCCTCCGTCATCTGCTCGCCGAGTCGAAGGCCGCCGGTCTCAGCAAGGACAGCGTTCACTTCCCGGTCATCTATGACATGGACAGCCATTCGCGCGGAAAGTCGGTGTCTTCTTTAAGAGAAGAGAGAAAGAACACACACACACACACACACAGAGAGAGAGAGAGACAAAAGAGAGACGAGAGAGAGGGAGAGAAAAGAGGGAGATAAAGTGAGAGGCTAAATAGATTCCTGGCGCTCTCTCTTCTCGGCCCTTCTCTCTCCGATCTTCGCGCCCTTCTCCTTCCTTCCGCCGGCGTCCAACTTCATCCCAAGACCGCGACGCACGTCGCCGCCGAGTCATTTGCAGCGCTCGCGGTCAGAAGAAGAACAATTGAGACTGAACAAATGTGTTCGACAATTGCAAAGCTAGGCAGCATTGTCAATGTTTGCATGATTCCTGAAGATTACTGTAAAACTTTCTTAGCAGAACAATGAATGTTCCGTTCAGGAACTGCACAAGCTGGGCGTGCTGCATCGCCACGTCAAGCCGGCCAACTTTTGCATCGGCAGCGGCACAGTACTCGCTCTCTTTCTCTCGAGCTCTTATTCTCGCTCTCTTCCTCGCTCCCTCTTCCTCGCTCCCTCTCGCTCTTTTCCTAAACACTCTGACCCTGCTACATATTTCTCCTTCCCTTCTTAGGCTTCAATTCTTCCTCTCTCTTCCAGGCCGACATCCGTCGTATCTACGCGGTTGACTTTGCGTCGGTGGCGCTTCCGCGTGCCGGCGGCGGCCACTCGGCATCTGCCTCCGCGGTGACGGCGCCGCTCTCTGCCGGACAGCGAATCTTCTGCCCGCCCGAGTGGCACAAGCGCGAGTTGCACACGTGGCGGAGGTAGCAGAAAGTTACAGGAAAAATATATATGTAACTATCGTCAGAATTAAGTCATATGTACATTACTTTGATGAACTTTATTGATTTCATTATTTTCATAATTTTTAGATCTTCTACACAAAATTTTTGTAAGTATTATATTACTTTGGTCTTTATTGATTCATTGATTTCTGGTCTAATAATATCTCCAATCTTCTCCACATTCCTCAGTGACATGGCGTCGTGGCTGCTGCTGGCGGCGGATGCTTTCGACTCTACGCTGCTCCCGTGGAAGACGGCGCGGACGGCGTCCGAGGCGGCGCTCTACCAGGCCAAGGTGGCCTTCTTCAAGGAGCGCACGCGCACCATGCGAACGCTGCCGAAGGAGATGCGCAAGGTGGTGCTCTTTTTGAAATCCATTTCAGTCATTATTATTACATATCATCTCTACAGTCGCTCTCTTAAAAACCTTTAAAAAAATAATATTATTATTGTTGTTGATTTTTTTCTTATTGTACAAAGGAAATATTTTTAATAGCAAAAGATTTAACAAAATTTTTTTTTAGATCACCGAACTGATCTCCTTGTCCACGGGCGCCGTCGACTACGCGGGCATTCAGAAGCAGCTCATTCGACTTCGTGAGGCGATGGACGAAAAGTCAGAAGATTTGTTGCTTAAAAATTTGCTTCCAAAAAATGTTTTTTTTTTCGTTACATAACTTGTATTGCTTCAGGTACCCGGACGTGCCGCTCAAGTGGCCGACTCCTACGAATCCAGCGCAGCTCATGGAATAGTTAATATTTCCACCGTCTCCTTATACATTCTTCTCTCTCTGGATCTTTCTCTCTGTCTCTCTCTCTCTTTCTGTTTGTCTTTTTCTCTCTGGCTCTCTCTCCCTCTCTCTCTCTCTCTCTACCCTTTCCCAAATATTTCTTCTTTTCCAGAGCCAGTCCTCCTCTGATGGCTGGCTGCGCGATTCGTCTTTCCGAGATGTCAGATTGATAAAGAGTGTCTGGTGGCACTTTATGACTATTAAAGTTGTACAGCAAAAAAGAGACATGGAAAATAATTGAAAAATATGCCATTATTTTTTTTCCAACTGATTTATCGATAAATCTTGGGGTTAACGCTGAATTTGTCTTGCATTTTGCCTCTATTTATGGTAGGAGTAAAGAGAGTAGAGACAGAAAACACGTTTAGTCATTACGTTCACGTAAGAATCTGTGAGGGTTGTTGTACTCCGGTAATGTGTATGCATGAAGCATTTCTCTGTTGTTTCTCTCCCTCTCTCTCGCTTTCCAATCCTCTCTCTCTCTTTTCTCCTCTCTATTAAGACAGCCTATCTGTAGGAGTCGAGCAGGGCGCAATACAGGGCAAATTTTTGATTTTTAAAATCGATGAAAACTTTACCATTTGTACTACTCGAAATGCTCTTTAAAATGGTATAATCGCGATTTCCAAAAAAATTTTCTTTCGAGATAACAGCGATTTAAGTTAAAATTTCCCATGCCCATAAATCAGTTAATACTTCATGTTTTTGAAATTTCTTTTTTTTAATCGCTGTCTCTTTTCATGATCTTTAAAAAAGATCTCGGAGACATTTTCGTGAAAACAACATTTAAGCTTTGAAAATCGCAACAATAGATTTGAGAAGAGGGTTTTTCGGTCTTTTCAGTACCAAAAACCCCCGCGGGGAAGGTAAGCTGTGCATAGAAAGAAAGCCCGTGAAAGTTACTACAAAGTAGCCAAGTTTAAAAAAAATCGAAAAGTACGTGTTTTGGGTATTTGCACTTAAGTGACGATATTCAACCTCAAAACTACCATGCAAGAGGTCCGGGTTCGAACCCCGCTTGGGACAAAATTTTTGCAATGTTATGCAAACAAGCAAAAAAACTTGTTTTTGGTCGGAAATTGATGGCTATTCATCTAATACTTTCATAGCCTAGCTCAAACTTTCTATTTTTCATACTGTTTTAACCAATAGGCAACATACATATTTTATTCAGCGCTATCTGCACACTGCTATGTACGATATCATCTCGATGAAAGTGTTGCCGACCGAATGTTATATATATATATATATATATATATATACTTGTATTGTGACACCGGGTCTGCCCTTGACGGTGTTGCTGCCAGGCTTCTTATTGTTAGATGTAGCTTTATCACTTACTTATTGTTAGTCGATAAGAAGGTACTGGGAATATAAAGGGAGGGGGGAGATTGACTATGATGCTGTTCTTCAACTTCTTGGTACCGCAGGTCTTTGACGGTCTCACAATATCTTCTTCTCTTACATCATGACTGGCATTGCTGGAGCTCAAAAGTAAGCAAATGTTGAATAGCCGAGAACAGAGATAAAGAGGAAAGAGAGGAGATAGATCCTCCCCGGATGAAGGGCTTGTAGTGATGGCGACTTGATAGATATCTAGTAGAGAGGAGCTCTCTCGACGTTAAGTGTTCTCTTAGTATGTGGAGCGGTTAGCTAAAGTTTCTCCTTCGTTCTCTCTCCATCACAGTGTTGAACAAGGCGCCGTTTTGGATTGGAAGTGTGCTCAAAATCCCGTTGAACCCCCCCCCTCCCAATGAAAATTTTTTATGCTTGCAAGACGGCACTTTTCCCACAAAAACGGTGATTTTAAACCCAAAAATTCATTATTTCGACTTTCTACCCCCCCCCCCCCCGGCCTGGGCCTTGCGCCGGACTTTGTGCGATCTCATAGTCGACGTGGCAACAATGACCGAAGAGGACTCGCAGACTGGCACCCACAGCAAAGAGACTGAGTGGCAGACCTGGCAACGGCTCACCAAGGAAGTCGACTACCAAGGAAGTCTTTTCCAAGTACTCAATGCGCTGTCTCGCCAGAGCGAGAACTCGCTCTGGCGAGACAGCGCATTGAGTACTTGGAAAAGATCGTGCAGCCAGCCGAGAGGTTGTGAATGTATCTCTTTTTCTGCTTTATTATTCTGTCGCACCTACTTTGAGCTTAGAACAATCGTATTTGTGCATTGATGAGCTACCGTAAGGGACTTGACGAATGTTTTCAATTTATTGAATCACCTTGCAATAAATTCTATAATTCCGAGCCATTAATTCAATTTCTTCCAAATAACTTATTGTTAGTTGTGCAGTTTTTTTCCTAACAAACAAATGTTATCTGAGCGCGGTTCACTATGAAGATACTTTCAGTTGGTGATAACAGTATGAAAAATCGAAAGTTTGAGCAAGGCTATGGAAGTATTAGATGAATAGCCATCAATTTCCGACCAAAAATATGTTTTTTGCTTGTTTGCAAAACATTGCAAAAATTTTGCTCCAAGCGGGGTTCGAACCCGGACCTCTTGCATGGTAGTTTTGTGGTTGAATATCGTCACTTAAGTGCAAATACCCAAAATACGTATCCTTCGATTTTTTTTAAACTTGGCTATTTTGAAGTAAATTTCACGGGCTTTCTTTCTATGCACAGCTTACCTTCCCCGCGGGGGTTTTTGGTACTGAAAAGACCGAAAAACCCTCTTCTCAAATCTATTTTTTCGATTTTCAAAGCTTAAATGTTGTTTCCACGAAAATGTCTTCGAGATCTTTTTTAAAGATCATGAAAAGAGACAGCGATTAAAAAAAAGAAAATTCAAAAATATGAAGTATTAACTGATTTATGGGCATGGGAATTTTTAACTTAAATCGCTGTTATCTCGAAAGAAACTTTTTTTGGATATCGCGATTATACCATTTTAAAGAGCATTTCGAGTAGTACAAATGGTAAAGTTTTCATCGATTTTAAAAATCAAAAATTTCCCATTGCAGAGGGCAGATCGAGCCTTACAGATAAGCTGTCTTAAGATTTCTCGCTCTCTCTCTCTCTTTTTCTGTGTACATTTTCTACTTGAACAGCGCTGTAGGGCGACCTTTCGCGCGCATCTCAACCTCATTTTTCTCTATTTTTCCCGGAATTTTTGCCTTTCATTTTCTGGCAGTGGTCTATTTCTTTTGTCAATATCACTCCATCCCTCTTTTCACTCTCTCTCTTTCTCTCTTTTTCTCTCTTTTCTGTCTCTTTCTCTCTCTCGCTTTCTCTCTCCCTATCTCTCTCTCTCTTTCTCTTTCTCTCTCCTATAGCAAAGAAGCTCGCCGCTTATCTCACCCCCAGGCACGCAGCTTCATCCCTCTCGTAATCACTTCCTTGTTCTTCTCCTCCCGCGCTTGTTCACGCGCGTCCTGATAAAAGTAGCCAGAGTCTGGCTGTGAATGCTAGAGAGGCTTTCTTCTTCTTCTTCCTCCTCTCTCCCCATCATGATTTACAGAGTAAGTGTCTTACTACTTCTCGCGCCATTGGCTGCGGCGCAGTGCGCGATTCCGCCGTGCGGTGCTCTTCCGCCGCCGCCAGTCGTCCGTCACTTCCTGCCACCGCCGCCATGTGCCACTTGCCGGCCATTCTATGAGCCCCCTCCTCCGCCACCTCCGCCTCCTCCCCCTCCTCCGCCTCCTCCCCCTCCCCCTCCTCCGCCTCCTCCCTCTCCTCCTCTCCCCACTTACCTCCTCCCTATCAATCCTCCTCCTCGTGTCTCGTGCACGCCGCCGTGCGTCCTCGAGCCACCGCCAGGTCTTCTGCCGCCGCCTCAGTTCCATCCTCCTCCGCCGCCGGCCTTCCACCCTCCTCCTCCCGCTTTCAACCCACCCCCTCCTCCTCCGGTCCGCGTCTACCAGCCAGTGCCCACGTGCCCGACATGCGGCCGTGCACTTGAGCCTCTCCCTCCTCCCCCTCCCCCGCCTCCTCCGGCCATCTTCCGTGAGCCCATTCCCCTGTGCGCTCTGCCGCCTTGCCCTCCTCCTCCCCCTCCTCCTCCCTCTCCTCCTCCTCCTCCCCCCGTCTACAGGGAATGCGTCTATCAGCCGTGCGCCGTGGCGCCTCCTCCGCCTCCGCCCGCTCTCGCGGCCCCTCCTCCGCCCGGCTCGCATCTTCTCTACTCGGCGCCGGCGCCCTTCCCTCAGCTCCCTCCGCCTGCTGCAGTCGCATCTCCTCTCTACTACGAGCATCGCGTGCCTATGGCCACCGCCGCGCCGACGAGATTCCTGGCGCCCGCATATTCCGCCGCCGAGCCCACCATCATTGGCGCCGCGCTCAGAGTCTTCCCAGGACGGCGTCTCTGGGCCGCCGGCGTCGCCAAGGCATAAATCACGGACGACTTACTCTTGCCACCCTCCCCCTTCACTTGTCTGTACAGAGTGTCTTTCATGGAAAAGAGCAATATTTACAATTTTAATAAAATATTTTGCTTTTATTCCATGTAATTGCGAAGACTTCACCGGATACTATGATTGTGTCTGAACACTTTTTTTAAACTTCCGTCATCATGCAAAGCACATGCACCACATTCTTGTTTCAACATAATTATCTTCCCTTGAAAAAAAGAATCACAAAAATATTTCCTTCGTCAAACAATATGTTGTTAACAGTGACGACGTAATCTCAATGGAATAACTTGATCCCTTTAGCCGTGACATAAAGTCAGGCACAAAATGTCGCGCACGTGCTAAATTTACTCTTTTGATATTCACTGAGATATCCGCTTCATCTTTTGGGCAGCAATCCAACTTCTTCTCTCCATTCTTTTCTTCGTCTTCACGAGAATATGAGAGGTAAATAACAAAAACGTCTTTCTCATACAATTAATACGTCAGCAAAAACACAACACACACTTTTCAATAATTCGCTAGTTCTACTAGGTAGGACAAATATGTATATGGAAGGCTCTGTTGGACAATGAAACCGAGACTGTTAAAAAAGGATGAACAAAATAAGCATGCGTATCAACAGAGAACAGCATTTGGCGCGCTCTGCTATGGCAAGGCATTTTCCAACAGTCAGCTAGGCCCTATCTTTGTCAACAATTGCGTTCTCTCTCTCTCTGAAGTTTCATAGGCTAAAAATATAGAAAAAAACAGCGAATTAACAATATTAAAAGGCTCATACCTAAAGGTCTATGGAGTAAAAAAGGTTTTATTTGCCTGCAAACTTCGAGAGACGAGCGCTATTGCTAACCAGACTATAAAAAATAAGCAATATTTTTAAAACTTGGTTAACCAAAGAAAAATAGCGAGCTACCAAGTCTCAAAAAAATATACTCGAAAGCTGCTGCGCTGCTCAAAGGGTTGACACGGAATGTACCCGGATTGAGGCAAAATAGGATATATATCTTTATATATATAGAGTAAGATATATATAAATACACATGCGAGAATGCCATGCATGCAAATATTGCAAGTTTCCGCTTTTGTCTACTTTTTTTCAAGTCGCGGAAGACGGAAAGCAGCCACGGGCACAGTACAAATAAAATATGTTCACATTATATATAGTATACATATGTTCATTGTGTATCACAATTATTCTTAGACGATCTAAAGACAAGATTCCTGGGTTCGAAAGGAGAGAGGAAGCTGACGGAGAGTATGGCGAGTGTGCATGGTAAAATTGTGTAAAAGGGCATCCGGTGAATATTTTTAACTAGAATATAAAAACAGAAAAAAAAAGAAGAAAATAGGGTAGAAAGAGAGGAGATAAGCAGAGAAAGAGAAGAACCGGCCTCGCGAGATCACTGGTATGGCGAAGAATGATGGTGTAATGGACAGGTAGTGCTGAGACAGGAAGAGTCAGAGTAGATTGTGTCTAGTGTAATCTAGGGAAAAGCTCTTTCTCTCTTTCTCTTAAGAGTACCATCCGTCTATCGGGTAATTAAGTATATTTTTTAAAAAAATAACCTATTTTACCTCTCCCACAATCTCTAACATTTGTGTGCTCTCTAAACACACAAAAATAATCTAGTGATGAACTCTAAATAAAATCGATTGCACGCAATTAGAAATCGGCTTGGCAAAGTGGCCATTTGGCATACGGTACTTTTCTCGCTGTGAGAGCCGAGAAACTTTGGAGTGGACGAGAAAAGAACGGGGCCGGGCGTAGGAAACGGGCGATTTGAACAGAGGCTGATGAGGCTCGATAATACAGTGATTTATAGGGACCTAACTGCCATAATACATAGCGCTTTTAACAATAAGAGAGAGGGGACAGGGAGGGGATAAACATACGAAACTAGCCAGGGGATAGGAACGCTGACGAACAATGACATTTACAAGTAAGCGGAAGGAAGGGGGTGTTGCTCACTGCTGATTCTGGAAGGCTGATCTGAGAATGAGTAGATTCGCCGTGTGTGCCGAAGCGGCCGAGCAAACTCGCCGGTCGATGGCGGAGACGGGCGCCGCGGCGGGCACCGCGAGCAGGCGACGGGCCAGGGAGGCCAGACGAGGAGCGGACGCGCGGCCAGAACAGGCCGACCAGAACGAGAGCAACTCCCTGCAGAGACTGAGAGAGCGATCGCTCACGCTCTATCACTCTGTCTCCCTCTCTCTACCTTTCTCTCGCTCTCTATAAGTCTCTCTCTTTACCTTTCTCTCTCTCTGTCTCTCTCTCTTTGTCTAACATTCCCTCTCTCTTTCTCTCGCTCACTCTCTTTCTTTTTTTTGTCTCTATCAAACATTCCCTCTAACTTTCTCTATCCCTCTCTCTCTAGTTTTCACTCACCATCTGTCTCTCTCAAACTTTCTCTCTCTAACTGTTCTCTAACATTCTCTATTCGTCTCTCTCTCTAACTTCCTCTCTCTCTCTCTCTGACTCACTAACATTCTCTCTCTCTCTCTTTTTCTCTCTCTCTCCCCCTTTCCCTCCCCTCTCCTGACTTGCTCTTGTCGCCATGGAAGTGTCCAGCCAAGAACTGCTCGAGTTCATCGTCACTCTGTTCGTGTTCGAGTGCCGTGAGGAAGGAGGCTCTCTTCTTTCTCCTCCCTCCGCCTCCCCCTCCTCCCTCCATCGGCTCCGTCTTCACTTCTCGCGATGGAGGCGAGGAAGAAGAAGAGGAGGACGACGCCTTCTCTGGAAGACCGCACAGCTCACGTACACGCTGCAGTGTTTCTTCTCTGCAAAGGAGAGAGATAGAGAGAGAGAGAGAGTGAGAGAGAGCTGCGCGAGAGAAATCAGAAAGTAAAAATGGCCATTCGAAAAACTCCGAAAATAATCAACATATTAATAGCGAACTTGTAAAAACTTTTGATCAATTAGAGGAATGATAAAGTGTAAAAGACTAACTTGTGTTGCAGGCTGAAGAGCATCGGGAGCTTGCGCGTGAGTCGCGGATTGAGGAGAGCGGCAACGCGATGGTCGGCGCCGAGGGCTCCTCTGGCGGCGGCGGCGCGGAGAGCGGCGGCCGCCGCGGCGCCCCACCGCGTCGACTCCTCGCACTCGTGCAGGAGGCCCTCCCACTCGGGCACCACTCGTTGGAGGGAGGGCGCGGAGCAGGCGAGCGAGTGGAGCGCGTCGTGGAAGGGCTCGAGGAAGAGCGCCGCCTCCGAGACGAGAGGCCAGTCGATCGAGTTCAGCCGAGAGACAAGAGAGTCTCAAGGAAGAACGTAAGTAATTAATTAATTAATTTACTTATTTATTATTATTTACTACTTTAATTAATCGACGTTACTGATTATATTAATTGATTAACAATCAACTTCTGCTTTTTAGTTATTTTCCTACCGAATGGACGCCTTATCAAATATGCGTACTATACAAAAGTAAATTATCGCGCGCATTGCGGTAAAAACCACGTGTACACATTGGATTAACGAAAAAATTCGATTTTGCTGTGGAAAAGAAACGATAATACCTTTTAACACCTCAAAATGTTCGATACGAAAGCAAAAAATCATAAACCATAAAGAGTAATTGAATAATAAATAGTAGCCGGTAAGGATTGCAATAGAGGCAGAGATGAATAGAGGCATATCTTTTTGGAAAAAGAAAAGAAAGTGACATTTAACAAAGAAATTAATGAATAAGCAAAGCAAATAAAAAAAAATTAAAAAATCAATAAATATTTACGCAAAAAATTAAAGAATGTCATTCAATTCAAGACAAATAATAATCTTTCCCTCACCATGCCCGAGGCTAGCGAGCGCATTCCGGACGGTGGCCCGGTGGCGCTCCCAGCCAGCGGCCATGCGATGCATGCGAGCCACGAAGTGGAGATGAGGCCAGTCGGGCGAGTGGAAGGGAAGCACGTCGAGGGGAGCGGTCGAGGACGTCAGCGAGTCGAGAGAGGACAGCAGGGCGTGCAGCTCGGACGACGACTCCACCACTGTTGCTACCACCTGGGAGAGAGAGAAAGAGAGTGAGAGAAGGAGAGAGAAGGAGGGAGAGAGAGAGGAAGAGAGCGAGCAAAGTGAGAGGGATTGAGAGAGAGAGCAAAGAGAGGGAGAGAGAGAGGGAGGAAGAGACATAGAAATTAAGTGAAGTATGGCAATGCTTCATATGTACATACATACACACTTCAGACATTTAAATAGACCTCATAAAAATTGCACAAGTATAAATTATTATTAGATTACAATATGTTTGAAAGGATATTTATATGTTATATGTAGGTATCAGAGTAGGTTAAATAAATATATTTAATAATAATAATAAATATCAATTACCGTATTGATGAGCACGACGACATCGGCGTACAGCTTGGCTTGCGTGAAGGCGGCCGGGAGGGGCGTGCCCTCGGGCGCAACGACGCGTAGCCGCTTCTGATCCGGAATGCCGTAGTCGACGAGGACGCGCCAGATGGCGCCGCCTTCGTCCGCCACCTCTTCCGTCGCGTACACCGCGAGCATGCTGCGGCGGACGCTCCAGTCACTGCAAGGTCGCCGCTACTTGCAGACATTCAGTTCTTATAGACAGCTATTTTTAACGGGTTAAAAGAAGGAATCGAGTAAACGTTAACAACCAAGGCCTTTCAACTCCTTGGTATCCCTCAGGCTTAGCCACAGGATCCGCAGCGAATACAATCAAGCCAAGATCTACTCGAAGATACCTTTATCTTCTTATCCCTCTCTCTCTCTCTCTCTTTCTCTCTCTCTTGCTCTCTCTCGTACCGTATCCGATGAAGCCAGACGGCGAATCGTAGTCCGTCCAGCTGGAGCTTCTCCACTGACAGGACGACTTCGTCGCTTTCCGCCATCTCGGCCCGCAAATCTTCGCGGATCTGCCGGACATTGCACTCGATTGACTGAAACAAAGCAAATTATCGATCGGGCTTACCAAAAATTAAGAATGTTTTTAAAGATATTTAGACAACATAATCATATTAATCTATTGTATATCATGACAATTCTTTTTATTGTAGTATGAGAGTTGAAAAATAGCACTTTTCGGGTTGTTTATTTCCCGGTTTAATTTTCATGTCAGTCCATGAGAATTTGCTTATATATATTCATTCGTTTCATAACGTGCGAATTGGTGGTTGTGGCAATTCCCACGACATTATGGTCTGACCATGAGAGAACTGAGAATGAAAACGCGCGGGACTTTCACACTCGGAAAGGCTAGGGTATAGACTGATTATTGATTCAATACTCACCCGAGTAATGTAACGTAATGTAATGGAAGCCCAAGAGTATATTCGTTATAGATTTTTTTTTATCGTTTTATTGCGTTGCATTCAATGCTTTCTTATTGGTAAAGATAAAGCTTTCAAGAAACAATCAGATTGAAGTATGATTTAAAGCTATCTATTCAGTAAAAAGAAAGGATTCATAATAATTACTTAATTAATTAAAAGAATAATGATTTTAAGAAAGGGAACTCGCCTGAGTCATACTCGTAACATCGGGGAATATCTCGGCGTTGTGGTAGGAGGAAGAGGCGGAGGAGGCTGAGGAGCCGCCACTTTTACGGCCGACCGTCAGGAGGTGGTGAGCTAGCTCGCGAAAACCACGAGACTGAAGGGTAGAGAGGTAAACATGGAGAGAGAGAGGGAGAGATAGAGAGAAAGAAAGAGAGAGAGGTAGTGCTAGAGAAAGAGAAATGATGGGAGAGTAGGGTGGAAGGCAGAGAGAAAGAGAGAAAGAAAGAAAAAAAAGACATTTGAAATGTGAGTGTGAAGAGAAAGAGGAGATAAGGATGAAGAGAAAGAGACATAGTGAAAGAGAGAGAGGAACGAGGGATGCAGTGGAAAGGTGTGGAAGAAAGGAAAAAAATAAAGCAGCAGATAAGGGAAGGAGGCGCTGCTCTCTATAAAAGTGCGTGGAAACAAGCAGAGGGAGGCGGGAATGGCTTCGGGGTATATTTATGCAAGAAGCAATGAGCGAGGGAAGAGAGAAATAGAGAACGAAGATGGAAGGGAAGCAAATACGAGAGAGAGAGGGCTCTAGACGGAGAGAGAGAGAAAGGGAAAGGGAGAAAGAGAGAGAGAGAGAAAGAGAGAAAGAGAGAGAGAGAAATAGAAAAAAAGCTTCAGCATGAGAGTGTCCTCTGCGCCGTGTGCATTTCCATCTATGTACATAGACACACACATCCATGTACATACATACATATCTATCTTTATACATACGAACGTATAAAATGAATATCAACATCCCAAGAAGGCTTCCGTTCTTGTGGAGACTCTAGTTTATGCCATTCGATAAGATTATTCTTTTCGGACGTGGAAAGAAGAGAAGTAGAACAATTCTAAATAAAACTTTTTGCACCATGTTAACATTCCTGTTAAAAAGACTTTCGCATCGCGAAATCCTGTTGATGTGCCTTTGTATGTGCACAATCCCATCAATAAGCCTTTTTTGTCGTACAATCCTTTTAATAAGCTTATTTTCATTTACTGAGTTGACTTTTCCTCTTCCGAGTCAACGAATTAAAATTAGGATTATTTTCACTTTTTTTAACACTTTTAACACATTCTTCAGTTTAGTCCTTTTGATCTTTTATTTCCGGAACCCTTGATTCTCTTGCCTATGCATAGGTACATGAAGTGCACGTACGCAGCTGAAAGTGGTACATGTAAGAATCGTTAAATATATGCACATACTTCTAAAATAGTTTTTCAGTCAACTGTTTTTTTTTTCAAAAGTCCTTCCAAATAACAGTCTTGTACTAAGGACTTCATGTCTTGCTCTTTTGAGAGTCCCCTTCCTGGCTACAGTCGAGCTTTTCGCCAAATGATGTTGAGCTTTTCAAAGCAGGTGATTTCTTCTGCAAACTTGATGTGCGATCGGGAAAAACACGCGAAGAAGTTGCAGCAAGAAGCAGATGCAGAAAGATATAAGCAGAAAAGAGGGGTCTCTATAGAGAGAGAGAGAGAGAGAGAGAGAGAGAGAGAGAATGATTTTGGTGAGTAAGGACAATGAGATTGAGCGAGCACCGATGACATTAGTAGATTGGCAGTTCGGCGAATGAGGCGAGGGCAAGTTGTAAGGGACTCGGCCAAGGAGGCGCGGGAAAATGAGAATTCAAAAAAGTTCGCCAGATTATATGTGATGCGGATCAGAGCGAGTAAGTCAATCAATTACAATTCAAAGCGAGTTCGTCGCGTTTGGCGAGTGCCTCCTCGAGTGAGAGGCAATTGAGAACAAAAAGCATCTCCGCAGTTGGAAATGACGATAGCCAAAATATGAGAAAAACAAGCCGAAGCTTGTGCAAACATTCAACAAAGGTTGAACGAGAGAGAAGAAAGAGAGAGAGAGAGTATTATGAGAGGCAGCAGGGTGAGAGAGAACAAGAAGTAAAAAGGGAGAGAGAGAGAAAGATAGAGAGAGAGATAGAAAGAGAGAGAGAGAGAGAGAGAGAGAGAGAGAGAGAGAGAAAGAGACTGACGGCGAAAACGGCCGGGTCGATGAGTTCGAGTGCGCAGCAGCGGATGGCAGCCTCGGCGATGGCCTCCCGATCGACCTTCAAGCAATTTTTTTAAGTATAAAAAGTGTCGCCATATAAAATAGCACATGTATGTTATGGCGAGAATAATTATTGGCATTAAATATATGAAATATATGTACATGAGAAGTATAAATATATGTATTTATAACAAACTAAATGAACAAATAAATAAATAAACAAACCAACAAATAATTGAATAAATGAACAAATAAATAAATAAACAAACGAATAATTAAATAAATGAACAAATAAATAAATAAACATATATGTAAACAAGCAAATAAATAAACATGTTTTGTAAATTACCTCAGAGAGGAGGAGAAGGGAGTCGCCCGAGGGCGCGCTGCTGCTGCCGCCGGTCGGAGGCGAGCAGCAGACGTCGTCGGCCGACTGGAATAAAAATAAAGTGATTTTATTTATTTTATTACTTAAAATAAAAATTTATATGAATGTATGTATGTATATAGTCATGTTATCCAATTTAATAAGATTCTATGTAGTGCAAAGATACATATGACGTGAAATATATTTTGATATCATGAATATACACTTTTAGAAACCGTTTAATAAGGCAAAAAGAGACTGAAATTTTTTTTAAAGTACATAAAAAGCGCCAATAACAAACTAGTTGCGGAGAGGAGAGTGTCTACTATATGTATTTTATAGTTGGGAAAAGGAAGTAGAAATTGATAAGTCCATCAATAAATATATAAAACTATTTATAACAAAATAATTTGATAAATAAATAAAACAGTAAATGCGCACCAGTTGCGCGGGCAGAGAAACGGCGATGGCGCCCTTCTTCGCTTCGGGCGAAGCACTGCGACGACGACTGGTCACCGAGTCGAAGGAGGTGTGGAGGAGCGTGTCCGTGCTGGAGCCAGCCAGGGAACGGAACGAAGAACCAAGGGGGCATCTGGAAGAGGAGAGAGAGAGAGAGAGAGAGAGTAGAGAGTGAGAGAGAGAGAGTGGGCAGAGAGTGAGAGAGAGGTAAGAGAATAACAGAAGAGAGAGAGGAACAGAGAGCAGGAGAGATTAAGAGAGAGTGTGTTCATAGAGAGACGAGAGAGAAGACAGAGGAAAGAGAAGAGAGAGGGTTTAGCGGAAAATATGGAGAAAAAGAAAGGAAGAAGAGGAAAGCGAGAGAGCAGACAGAGTACGAGGAAAAAAACCAAGAGCAAAATGAAGGACTTTTCAGTGAAGGAAATGGGAACAAAACAAAAAGAGCACAAGAAAGCGACATAAATGGTTGCCCTCTTGGAATAGAATCTTTTTATTGTTGTTCGCGAGCTCTAAATTCAACTGAACCATAATTGTTGCACTCTCACGATTGCGGAATTTGCTTGCAAAGATGTGAAAGAGGATGAGAAAATGAAGGTTGATGTATAGCCTTTGTCTTTTCAATCTTGGTGTACTTTTATTCGCTAGAACACCTCGAAATAAATCTTTGTTATATCTTTAGAAATCCCACAAGTTTGCATAGCAATCCCTTTATTAGACGTTTCCGTTCTTTTTCTCACCGTTTTCTCGCCCACCCCCCCCCCTCTCCGTTTCTCTCCCTCCCCATCTCTGTCTCACTCCCGCCATCTCTCCCTCCTCTCTCTCCCCCCCCCCCCCCCTCTCTCTCTCTCACTCTCTCTTCCCACCTGTGTCTCGTCATGTTGCCCGTTCCTCCGCCCGTGTCCGTGTAGAGCACCTTGCACGCGTAGCATGCCACATACGGCAGTCGTTGTCCGGTGAAAGTGTCGACGACCTTTGAGAAAAGTGAAGTAAATAAAATTATTAAAAAATAAAATTATTAAAAAATGATATTTTTCACGCTAATTTAAACACGCATTAACTATTCAATCACAATAGCATAGTAATATCCCGAAATTTGATTTAAAAAATATTTCCAGGATAAATGACAAAAAAGATCATTTGTATTGTAAGATTATATATTTTTGGGTTAACACTTATACTTTTATTTAAGCGTTAATGGGTCAATAGATATTGTTAGAAGAGAGTCAGGCACCTGTCCGAAGAGGTTCCACACCTCAGACCGTCCTCGCTTGCGCACGAGTTGGTATCGTCCGCTGCCATTCCTGACGTCATCCTGGATCACGGACTTGTTCGGGAGCTGCAGTTCGGTGGACGACGACGAGGAGAGCGCGTGCATGTTGTGGAGATGCTCGAGCTTAGGTGCCGACGACGAGGATGACGAGGTTGCCGTGAGTAGGCCCGCGTCGAAGGAGGCGTTCGGGGAGAGCGCCGCGAAGGACGCGAGGGAAGCGGCGGCGGCCGCGGCAGCTGCCGCAGCCGACACGGAAGAGTCGTCGGTGTCGCCCGAGTCGCCGAGCTTCTTGTCGGCCGCCAGCTGTCCGAGCATCGCCAGCCCGTTCGTGTGGCCTGAGAAGAGCGACAGCAGACGAGACGAGAGCGCCAGGTCGCCAGACGAGCACGGGATCTCGGCTTAAATTTACTTTTTACTATTTCATTATTCATATAATTGTTTTTTTGTTACAGTTACTTTATTATCGTTATTATTATTTATTTTAATAATATAATAAAGATTATTATTTTTATTTCACGAGATCGCCCTAATACCGCGGTAGGTTTAGGCCGTGTAGGGAGAGCGACAAAATGACTGTTGCGCTGCTATTTGTCTAGACGTTAATAAGGTGTATATATGTACTGGTACATAATACGGAGTGCACAATACAAATTACTAAGTATAAGGAGAAGAAGGGCGCTTCCACTTGTAGTGGTGATTTTGTATGTACGGGCATATAATGAGGAATAATGAGGAATGTACTTGTTGTCAGGGAAAGAAAGTAAGTTCCAGCTAATCGGTGGAGGAGTGACTATTCCGAGAAAACACCACTTGATCATTTATGCACAAATGTGAATGCACTATGAGTGGGCGGGAGTTGCACCAGGACGCTTCTCATTGCTGATTTATTTATAGTCAGTCTAATGTAAATGTTTCTCACGCTAATAAGCGGTAAGGGGAGCGAGGCAACGACTGAGAGAAAGAGAGAGAGAGAGAGCAAGCGAGATAGAGAGAGAGCAAGCGAGACAGAGAGAGAGAGAGAGAGAGAGAGAGAGAGAGAACGAAACTGTTTCAGCGATAGAGAAAAAGAGAGAAAAGAGAGAAGCAGACAGAGCGATTAATAAAGATAAATGAAATGTCTTCGCAAGACATTTCACATGAATTAAGCCTATTACATCCATAGGTGAAAACATTGCAATTATGATATGAAATGCGAACAGAAGCTCGTACCTGAGTTTTCTCTAGTTATTCAAAAGTGAGTTTTTGACTCTTTTAACTGGCTAATTTTCATATAGAGTTTTCACAAGACTTTATATGAAAAGTAGCCAGTTAAAGGAGTCAAAAACTCAATTTTGAATTCGCGCCTTACCATTAGCCTGACACAAGAGTGATATGATTTAGAGAGACGCGATTACAATGGTCAGGATAATTGAAATATATTACGCTTGAGTTTTGTGCTTCTTTTACTGATGATAAAATCCAAGAAAGTGTATTATTTAAATAAAAAAAGAAGGAAGTATGCATGTATACTGTACTGACTCGAAGACTGTCGCGACGTGTCGGGAGAGGCGAGCTTGTAGGCGGAGGCGGGCGAGGGCACGAGGAGGAGATTCGAGTCGATCGGGGTTTGGAGGGAGGGGAGGCCAGCGGAGCAGCAGCCACCGGCAGGGGGAAGGCCGGCAGACGCCGCGTCGGGAGGGCCAGGGAGGAGCAGGCGGGGCACCGTCGACGACAGGCCGCCGTAGCCACTCGATGACGTGTCCAGCGGAAGGTCTGCAAGGGAGAGAGAGAGAGGGAGAGAGAGGGAGGGAGAGAGAGGGAGTGGTGAGAGAAAGAGAGAGTGAGAGGGGTGAGGGGAGAGAAAGAGATCAAGAGATAGGGAGAGAGGCAGAGCGCGAGCGAGAGAGAGAGAGGGTCAGCGAGGGCGAAACAGATTGATAGAGAGATAGAGAGAGGAAGAGAGTAAGAGCATGAGAGTTATAGGGAGAAATAGCGAGAGAGCACGAGAGCGAGAGAGGGAGAGAGAGAGATGAAGAAAGAAAAATGTACAAAGATGCCCAGATGACTGTACGGTAGACAAATGGTGACGACGAAATGGAGAAAAATAGCTAGAAACAAATTTATTTATATTTCATGTCTGGCTCTAATGGATGTGACAACACTCAGGAATCAATCACGCAAAGAGAACAAATATGATAGATGGATGAGTCAAAGAGTAGGACGGGCAGCATCAAGAGAGAGAAAGAGAGTGAGAGAGAGAGAGTGGGACGGAGAGAGGGAGAGGCAGAGCGAAAGAGAGACAGAGCGAGAGAGAGAGACAGAGCGAGAGAGAGAGAGAGAGAGAGAGAGAGCAGAAGGAGATGCAAAATATGATAAAGATGACAGCACGAGAGAATGCCGGATACATCTCTCTCGAGTAGGCGTTCCCCTGTTCCAGATATGGCGATGAGAACGGATAAAAATAGTAGCTCATGGAATGAGCTTTAATATCCCATCCCCGCCCACTTTTTTTTCTTGCCCTTCTTTCAGGGGCCGATTCTTGAAAGGGATTAAATGACGGGCGAACTATTAAATGAACAAAGATCATTCATTCCTTCTCTCTCTCTCTCTCTCTCTCTCTCTCTCTCTCACTCACTCTCTCTCTATTTCATTCACTACTCCTTATTTCTCTCTCTCTCTCTCTCTCTCTCACTATCGATGTCTCGTCCTTCTTCCCCCCTCTCTCTCTCTCGCTCTCTCTCTCTATCTCTGTCTTCAATCCTCTCAAGGAGTTCTGCACCTTTATGATTTCATTCCCTTCACAGAAATATCATGCGTATGTATGGTGCCTTGAGTAGAAGATAGAGAGAAGAAGAAGAGAGAGATAGAGAGAGCGAGAGAAAGAGAGCGAGAAAGAGAGAGAAATACATGTATATAAATATATATTATTTCCCGATACTCATTTCTAGATCTGTTGTAGCCCTTCCTCGCTTAGCATTCCGTTGGAGTCTGCGCCTGCTTCTACGTGATGAAACGTGTGCGGAAGTGTGTGAATGTCTTGGGAAGGTATCGTGTGCATATTTAGGAAAAGTTATGGAAATGTGGGCAGGCCGAAGAGAGAGCGAGAGAGAGAGAGAGAGAGAGAGAGAGAGAGAGAAAGAGGAAGTGGCATGAAGCGAGTGGAAAAGCAGATAGGAAAGAGGTTAGAGAGAACAAGAGGGAAGAGCAAGGAGAGAGAGAGAGGGGTGAGAGAGAGAGAGAGATGAGAGGGTAGAGAAAGCGTTGAAAGATGAGAAGCTTGTTGCGCAACTACATAGTAGAAGCCAACCCGTGGGTGTGTGCCGTGAGTACGCAGACCTTTCCGGCTCTATTTCGCTCTTCTCTCGCTCTCTCTCTTTCTTTCTCTCTACTCCCCTCTGTCTCTCTTTCTCTATCTCTCTCCCTCTCTTTCTCTCTCTTTCTCTCTCTCTCTCTCTCTCTCTCTCTCGCTTTCTCGCCTCTCTCTCTCTTTGAGGTGTCAAGAATGCGTGAATAGAATGCATAACCAATGAGCGGCAGAGGCAAAGAGTGCAATGGGAGCGCGTCGAGTGAGACGAACAAGCAGAAAAGTGACGATTCTTTCTTTTCCAAGAAAGTGGAAATATAGGGCAAAACTGTGCAAAATGTGGAGAAAATAAATTATAAAAATTATGCAATAGTCAGTTTAAAAATAATGCAAGCAGAGAACAGCTGAATTTTCTTTATGCAATCAAAAGTTTTTTTTAAGGAAAGTGGATATTATTTAAGTGTTCTTTCTTCGGAGCAAGACAGTAAAAACTGGAAAAGTACGACTTAATAATAATGTTTATAAATAATACTAACCATGTCTCATTGAGGCCGGATCCGACTCGTCCTCAACTGCCGCACTCTTGCGGAGAGAGCGATGGCGAGGGCGGTTGATGGAAGCTGCTGCGACGGCGGCGGCGGCGGCGTCATGGCCGTGGCCGCCGGTGCCGGGAGAAGCTCCGCCGCCGATGGCGCCGGCGGCTGGGCTGCTGCCGCCGCCGCGCGGCGACGCCACGCCGACCGGTGGACACGACGACGACAACGCTGACGAGGAGGACAGCGTGTTGTTGTCGACTGCAAAAAGTGTTTTATTTTAAAGAAACCAAAAACTTACATTTGAATTCGCGCCTTTTTGCCTGAACACACGGGCATATACGTAATTAAGGATAAGCGACTGCAATGGTAAAGAAGATTTAATTAGAAGACCATTACGCAATTACAATAGAACATGAAATTAAGCATTTAATGTAAAAAAAACCCCCAATAAAAAATTTATACATACATGCATTTACGTGCATATGTACCTGTGCAGGTATCGTTACAAGTAAAGAGAGAAACGAATTGTGTTAATTGTAAGAGAGGCGGAAGTATGAAGGTTCCACTGACAAGAGACGAATTGAAAAATGATCGTTACCCAAATAGCTGACAAAAAAATGCAAGTTAAACTCTCTCTCTCTCTCTCTCTCTCTCTCGATATCCTTTACAGGAAAGACGATAAAGCGTGCGAAACAGCAAACGAGATGGCGAAAAAAAAAAGCAAGAAAGAGAATGAAAAGAAAGAAAAAGATCGCTCAGATATCTTTTCTGTCAGTGTCGTCTGTTTTGCTTGCTGCTGCTCAACATACTTAATCCCCGCGGTCGTCACGGGGCCCCTGTGGACATAGCAACAACATATCCTTCCTTCATCAAATGTAATAGAGTGAAAGAGAGTGTGCGTAATATATGGCCAGAGGCATCGGGCAGCTTGAGAAGAACAGCTTAAAGTAGAGAGCGCCGACGACAGAGAAAGAAAGGGAGAGAAGCGCAGCAAAAAGATTAAGAATACAATGAAATAATAATAATAATAATATAGATACGTATGAGCAGATTGTACATATATTACATATATACATACATATGCGCAACGTGGGCAGAGAAGCGGCAATGGACCAGCGGGCGGGCCGGCTGGCAGCCACCAAGGAATCATAGCGTCAGCCCACTCTCTCTCTCTCTCTCTCTCTCTCTCTCTTTGTACTACTCTCTATTGCCACTCTCTTTTTCAGCATTCCTCACGCTCTCTGCGCCTATGTCTGTTTGATGAATATTTTGGGCGTTCTCTCTCTCTCTCTCTACTTCCATTTGACTTCGTTCTGCGTTTAGTTCGCCAGGCGGCCGGCCCCGACCCGCCCTCTCTCTCTCTCTCTCTCTCTCTCTCTCTCTATCTTTATCTCTCTCTCGCTCTCTCTTTCTCTCTTTCTTTCCTTCTTTCTTTCTTTCATATTGTCTTTCTCTTTTCCTCTATCTCTCGCTTCTTCTCTCTCTCTCTCTCTCTCTCTCTCTCTCTCTCTCTGTCTCTCTGTCTCTTTCTGCCGCCATCTCAATCGATGCACGGGCGCCACACTTACACGCGAGCCGCACGGCAACACCACTGCTGCTCTCGATTGCAGACGAAAGGGAGAGAGAGAGAGTGAGAGAGAGAGAGAGAAAGAGAGAGGAAGGGAAGAGAGAGAAAGAGGGAGCGGAAAGGTCAGAGTTTAAAAGGAGAGCAGAGAAGATAGTAGAAGAGAGAATAGAGAGTACTACAAAGCGAGACGATGCAAAAGGGCAAACAGAGACGTCTGCCAACTTCACGTCATTCTGCTGGATTGCTCTCTTTCTCTGCCTCTCTTCTCTCCTCTCGCTCGCTCGCTCTCTATCTCTTCTCTCTTTCTCGTTTTCTTTGCTAGCTGGCGGATGCAAGAACGAAATATATGTATAGAAGCACCCCGGGCCGAATCCGTTCCCTCTACCCTTCCGGTTTGCCCTTTCGCTTCCTCTCCTTCTCTCTCTCCCCCTCTCTCTCTCCCTCTTTTTCTTTTCCGCTCTCCCCTCCATCTCTCTCTGGGCAGCTTCTCTCAGATCTCTTCTGCACTTGCCCCCTAACTCTCCCCAAGTTCTCTCCCCGTATAACGCTCTTCTCTTTTCTCTTCCCTCCTCCCTCCTCAGATCCTCCCACACCTTCGCATCTGGCCCGGCTGATGCCCGAAACGTGATCGAATCAGCAGAAGCAAAAAATAGAAAAGAAATCGAGTGGCGAATATTTTGTGATGGTAGCAATTTGAAGGGAACAAATATTCATTGTATCATTATGAGGGCAATTGACACTTCACTCATACCGGTGGTTTTCATTGAATTTCTTGGTATGAATCACAAACGAGTTCTTTACACTTCTGATGAATGTCTAGTATTCGATATTTAAATTCCCGGACACAAAAAGAAATAAAAATGGCACTGTTCACTTTCTATTTGTCCGTCATACCCTTCCATCCTGAACTCTCTTTGAACATTTCCTTGTTTCAATGCTTCTCCCGATCACAGTTTCTCTTTCAACGTAGGTTCGATTAATCATGAATTGACAAATAGCTTCAAGGGGCAGAGCTTGATCTCTCCCTATTTCATAGAACCAACGTATGTAGTTACGTCACAGTGATTAATACAGTTAAATCGACAAAAAAATATTCTGGCGATTTATGAGGATTTCATTACAGAGTAATAGCAATTTTTTTTACTCACTTTTTGTCATGATGTAATCATTTCTCTACTTCCGTTGTTGTGATTTTCCGGTGATGGATGGATCGTTGCCTCCTCATTCATATCCGGGCTTGTGTGCCAGAAGAGGAAGCGAGTGATTTATCCTTTTTCCGGAGTTAAAAATAACGATGTACAATGAGCGACGGAAATTACTGTTCATCTCCCGACATTTCCTTTTCGGGTGACTGAGAGAAAGGTAACGAGAGATAGCGAGAAAGAGGGCGAGAGAGAGAGAGAGAAAGAGAGAGAGAGAGAGAGAGAGAGAGATAGGACGGTTAGAAAAAGCGAAGTTAGAATATTCAAAGAGTCAAGGATAGAACAAGAGAGAGAGAATGAGAGAGAAAGAGAGTGAGGGAGAGAGGAAGACAGAGAGAGAGAAAGAGAGAGAGAAAGAGAGCGAGAGAGAAAGAGAGTGAGGGAGAAGGGAAGACAGGGAGAAAAGAAGGAGAGAGAGAGAGTGAGTGAGTGAGAGAGAGAGAGAAATCGAGACGCCCACTGCTTATCGTCCATGCACATCGGATGCCTGGCAACTCATTGTCATCCGCCCACCGTCCTTTCCCATCCGCAGAACATCAATTACAATCCATTCCTAGCTCTCTTTTTTTATCTGTTCTTTTTTGCCTTCCTATATTTCTTCAATATTTCTCTCTCTCTCTGTATCTCTCTCTCTCTCTCTCTCTTCCTCTCTCTCTCTCTCTCTCTCTCTCTCTCTCTTCCTTCTCTCTCCTTTTTTCATCTACAACCATATTCTTTCAAAGATGTTATCTCGCCTGGACCCGTGTAATCAGTCGGTTATCAGAGAATGAAACGGTTTTCGAAGTGACTCTATCTCGGTTTCTGTGACGTAGGCGATGTGAAAAAGCTCTTGAAGACGAGAGAGAGAGAGAGAGAGAGAGAGAGGCAGGGAGTAAGAGAGTGAGATAGTGAGTGAGAGAGTGAGTGAGAAAGAGAGAGAAAAATTAGCGTGACTGATGTGAGAGCGGGCGGTTGAAGTAAAGCGAAAGTAAAATAAGCAATGCTGCTATAAATTAGGTTGTAAAGAAAGAGAAGAGAATGTTTGTGAGAATGATGAATTCCGCCGCAGCGGACGAAGTGATGACGAAACGAGCACCCGGTTGATCTCTGTCTGCTTCTTCTTCTTCTTCTTCTTCTTATTGAGCTCGTTGAAAGGAGATGAACAGATTGGAGGGGGAGGTGGAGAGCGAGTGAGAGAGAGAGAGAGTAAGCGAGAGAGAGAGAGAAAGCGACAGAGAGAGAGAAAGCGACAGAGAGAGAGAGAGAGAGAGAGAAAGCGAGAGAAAGCGAGAGAGTGAGAGAGAGAGAGAAAGCGAGAGAAAGCGAGAGAGAGAGAGAGAGAAAGCGAGAGAGAGAGAGAAAAAGCGAGAGAGAGAGAGAAAGCGAGAGAGAGAGAAAACGAGAGAGAGAGAGAGAGAGAGAGAAAGCGAGAGAGAGAGAGAGAGAAAGCGAGAGAGAGAGAGAGAAAGCTACAGAGAGAGAGAGAGAAAGCGACAGAGAGAGAGAGAGAAAGCGAGAGAAAGCGAGAGAGAGAGAGAGAAAGCGAGAGAGAGAGAGAATAGAGGAACGATTGCGACGTGGTCATAAAGGATGAGTCAGCAGATGAGAAGAGCCACTATATAAAAAAATGAACGGTGAGAGGGACATTTGACACAAGATGGCCGAAGACGTATGAAAGTATGAAAAATTCGTAGATTCACACATGGTGAAGAAGAAAAGGGAGCAAGAGAATATAGAGTGGAAGCAGGAGAAAGTGAACTGAAAACATGTAGTTCCTAAAACACTTGAGCTCATTCGCAAATATATGGCACCATTCAATAAAAGGCATGTCGAATCCGGACTGTACGACAAGGCCAAACATCTTTTTTGATCTACTCGTTCACAAAAAGTGTGTAGCAGCAATACAAAGTGCAGTGAAAGTAGAGTTTCCTTTTCTTTATTTCGTTTTTTTTTTCTTTATGAAAGCTTTATTTGTAAAATCGACCGTTGAGTATCAACACTGTCTAACAAGTGAATGGTCTGACGGTAAGGTGACCGATTGCAATGAAATGTGGTTTCCCGGAAAGCTGAAGTCTTAAAACATAAGGAAAAGTGAAAAATTTTTGCCCGTTCGGCCTCAGAACCTAAAAATAAATCGATAAAAATCTACTTCCTGATAGGGCAAAGATTGTCTGCAGTTCCAATTTGAGCTTTTCCAAGCAGCTGCGTAGCCTAGTGGATAACGCGGTTGTGCACATTTTGCAAGTCTCGGGTTCGAATCCCAATTCGGGCAAAATTTTTGCAATAATTTGGATTTTAAACTAGGACTATGTTACTGTGAAAAAAAAATGGGATTGAAATTTTTTTGTGTACGAATGTGAGAAGAGTGTATGCGAAGGAGCAGAACATTTATTTGCCTAGATGCATATTGTGGTACTGTTGTACTATTCCCAACCCAGAGATCAATTTTTTTGAATAATTTTTTCTGGCTGAAATTCAAACCCATGGGTTTTAAATTACGGTGAATACCATTATCATAGTAATTTCTTACTATGAGCATTTACAAGTAGTATGAAACAAAAAGAGGTTTAAACTTATCGTAACTCGGGAACATAACTTCATGATAAGGAATGAATATGATTTGCTCATCGGAATCGCACTCGCGTATTAAACGATACTCTCTTTTATTTATTTTTCTCTGTCCCTTAAAGGAGCTTGAAAGTTGCTAACTCCTAACACGAAATGCCTACTCTTTCATTCGTCTTCTACCCTCTCCTATTCGGCCGCGGACCGCACCCTTGATCCGAGCCATTCGATGGATTCGACAAGAAGAACAGAGTAGAGATGACAGCAGAGAACGACCGGCACAAACTCGTTTCCAATCGTAAGGGAAATGCTTAATAAATTTTTATGGGGACTTCTTCATCGACAATGCTTACGTCACAAGCCTTCTCTTCTCTTCTCTATTTTGAGTGCACACAAGAAAAAATACCATTAAAAACTACTGTTTTGGCTACGGTATTTACCGTTGAAGTAGAAGCCTAGGGAATTAACCGTACTAATTCGCAAATAATAACCGTTGCCGCAAACCGCTGGTCAGAAACCGTCAAAAAGCGGCTAACCGCTGCGGCAACGGTATTTTCGCAGCTAAGGAGGACCTCGTTTTTGGCCATTTCTTTCACTCTTTCGTCTCTCTCTCTCTCTCTTTCTCTCTCTTTCTCTCAATATCCCTTCTTTCCCTACTTCTATCTCGCTGTCTACTTCTCTCTCCTTCCCTATTCTACTTAAAATATGGCTGGAACCACGTAAATAGGCGACAATTTCTCAATTTTTGTGGTTTAGTTGGATTAAACACTTCTTTTGTTATAATTTCATTAATAAAGAAGAAACTAGAAACTAATAAGGTGTTAAAAAAACGCAAAAGTGACTGAAATATCACTGACCTGATTTGCGTAGTGGAGTTGCCGTGGACGACGGTGAACCTGTAAGCAGACAGAGAGTTTTGCACCCGCGCGGAACCGAACCCGTACCCAACCAAGCCACCACCCATTTTCGCATTTTCCCAGCACGCGCGCCTTAGACCACTACACCACCCGTACCCCGCGACTGAATCCGGAAGAAGATAGCCAATTGAAAACGGAAGTCGGCATGAAGCTATGTTAAGGTCGCGAGCGCGTGCTTGAGAAAGACAGAGAGAGAGGGAGAGAGAGAGAGAGAGAGAGAGAGAGAGAGAGAGAGGGGGAGAGATATTGTAAGACAGCATTTTTCTCAAACTTGTCGTCTTTCATCTCTTGCAGTTCATTCATGTTGCATTTGGTTAATTTAGTCTCAATGATGCGTTTGCTTTCACTACTTCAATACTTAATTAACTACCAAACGGTGAAGTCCGAATCTCTCTTGATTAGCTGTAATGTGCTAATTGCAGTGTAGTGTTCACTGCTTGTTGAGGAGAGTAAGACAGACAGACAGACAGACAGAGAGAGAGAGAGAGAGAGAGAGAGAGAGAGATAAAGAGAGAGAGAGAGAGTGAGTGTGAGAGAGAGAGAGAGCTGGAGAGCACCTGTGAGGGAGGGAGTGGTAACCTGATTGTGAGAGCTTCGTTCTCTACGTATCGATTTTTTTTTAAGCTGCCAATTGCAGGCAGGCTAAACTTTGCATCCATATAAGCATACACTTACCATGTTTCAACTTACGCTTTGCAATTACAGCATTCAACAGTTTTTATTGTTATGCAGTGGTCAATGTGATAACAAGCGGAATGTAAGCGCCATAAAGAATCGAGCGACATTTTGACAGAAATGTACAGGCATTCACAGGATATTCCAAACAATATGCAACGATTCACAGGATATTCCAAACAATGCTACAAGATAAACTAGATTTTTACTCGTAATTAATACATTCACATAGTGCACCCGGTCAAAATTAAAGCAATGATTACAAAATTTCACAAAGAAGGAAGAAATACAAAAGACGCGTTCTCACAGAATACATATACAATCTTTGGCAAATATGATGAAAACATTTTTTTTACAAGGTTATTCTTCGCCTATTTCTAGGAAACTCAACAGATCACTCTACAAATCCATGATAAAATTTGACAAGAAGAATCATATAAAATGTATTTGGATGCTGTCTACCAGGTTGATAGCTGTATTCGACTTGACCGAATGTGGCGCGCCGATGAGAAGCGAGAACACGCCCCAGATGTCGGCAACCTCAGAGTCGAATCGGAGATGGAAGAGGAAGTGGCAGGCCAGGGCAACAACAACAGCCTCGATGAACGATTCGCCGCAGAGAATCTCGATTGCCTGGAAATATACATCTTTTATTTACTGTTTTCTTGTACCTGTTCTAGCAGAGATATGCAGGCAGTGATCGAGACAGAGAGAGAGAGAGAGAGAGAGAGAGAGAGAGATAGAGAGAGATAGAGAGTAGGAATGGATAGAAGCAAAACAGCCTCAATTTTCATGATCTTATATCCGGACAGTACTGCACCTTTTCTGACTCGAGAGATGAAACTATTGCAAAAAGAAAACTTTACGCTGACGTTGCAAAATACGGAGAACTGCTTCCTGCTCTGACCGTACTTGAATACGAGCGGCTGACGGAGGCCCATTTCGCAGAGTCGATCGACGACGTGCCTTGCATCAGGCTCAGACTATAAGTATTGATTGACAATTTCTCTAAAGCGCAAAGAACATTTTAAAAGAGAACACTTATCAAAGAAAATCACATACAAATCTATTGCTGCTTTCAATTTGGTAAAAGTATCCAGCAAACTGTCTGACCAGGAATGTAGAGAAGACTCTGCCAAAGCGTGACATCTGCTTACGTGGGCAGAACTTCTTAAAGTGGGCAACCACGGCGAGAACGGCTTGTACAGATGCTGTTTCTGCAACCATCTCTTTTCAACATAGATCGACTAGATTCAACTGAAAAATCGGGAAATTGATAAAAAATTCTCCTCTTACCTGAACCTGTAACTGTATTCATGGCAGAAATTGACATCTGCTCGGCCGAGGAGAAGTTAGTCTTGAATATGCTGCTCAGATACTCCTCGATTCGGGGCCACTTCTGCACAAAGGCGTTGGAGTCGACCTTGAATCCTCTGTCAAAGTCAGACAGTATCTGCAATTAAAGAACTACAGTAATTTAGACCTGCTCTTTACAAACGAGTACGGTATTGCCGTATATCAAGAAAAGTACCTGCTTGGAAGAAGAGAGCTGTCTAAATTCTTCAATCGCCTTCGCAGCACCCATCTCACGACACAGCTGGAGTCGGTAGTCACTTAAGAATAAATAAAGGCCGTAATTCAGGCAAATTCATTTACGATTGTTATTCTATTAATAAAAGTACCGTAATATATATACAGGTTATGCCATAAGCAGAATATCATTAAAAATAAGTGACTCTAACAATCTCCTCCGATTAATTAATGAATACAAATTATAAATAACAATAATATTCAAAAATAGGTGTAGAAAGACTGACCGCGACTCTTCGAGCATCTGAAGCGCAGTGTCACTGTCATCAGGAAAGTGCCTCAACTGCATGGCGATGAGACGCTGACCTTCGAAGTTCCTTTGAGACGTGTCCATCTTCTTCCTCTTGTATGGTCTCAGGACAGCGTCTCCATGAAGCGCCATGCGTCTTCGCCGATTGCTGACGTACACGATGAGGAAGCTCTTGTTGCCGCAGACGAAGGGCGCCTAAAGTAAATATGCAGTAGGCTCTAAAGTTATTTGCAGTCATAAAGGATGAATTTAAAAAAAAATACGAAGTGAAACCTGGTTTGTCTTTGGGAAAGGGCGCATGAGCCTGGTGAAGAAGCAGACAATCTCACGAGCAGTTGGACGATTCTTGCTAAAGAAGGTATGGAAGATTGTTTCAATATTGTAAAGAAGATAATGAAAATAATATTAAGGTAAATAAAACACAAGTGAATAAGGAGAATTGGCTCACTTGTCTGCATGCTGCATAACATATTCGCCGACTCTTCGAACGAACTGCCTCCTGACGTTACAACGATACTCTTCGGTGATGTCACCGGAGCGCAGAGAGGAGAGGATGAGATCAGTTTCTGGATGAGTCCTCAGAATATCTGAATATGTATATCTAATTCACTTTGATCACGAAATTGTAATGTAAAGAGTACCTTCCATGGACGCGGTACTTAATTTCTCATTAAGTCTTTGGACAAGCACATCTCCGCCAGATCGATTTTCGCGATCTAAGTTGAGGGGGGCGAGTTTTGTTTTAAATATAAACATAAACAGCTTATTTTTCAGAAACTCGCCAACGCAATGACCATCCAGTACAGAAGCTGAAGAGCTACTCTCGTGACGACTTCCAATTTCATCGATTTCATCTTCATCGTCAGAACTACCCAGCATTATTCTCTTTCGCGAGGGAGAAGCGGAATCACGAGCCTGATAACGGAAAATATCGTCATTTGAAAGATAAAGAAGCACATAGTTTAGATCAAAAATTTCTAACGTTTGAAAATGAGCTGTATTCCTCTTGAGAATGGACAGCATTCTACAAATGAGCAAACTCAACTTGTGCAGGATAACATAGAAAAGTGAATTAAACATTTTGGGTAACTTACAAGCGTAACCTCTTCCTGACAATGAGCAAGATAGACTGTTAGCTGGCAGTCGTCATCGGGGAATATACCCAAAACGGGGTACTCGATGCGACCCACTGATCTTGTAACTCGACAAATTCGCGAGCGATGGATTTCGTAACGGCCAAAAAGCTCCATCGTCAGTTCCTCCAACGTAGTTGCAGCGGACTCATCGGAACCAAGTTCTGCTTCAACCGACTTTCCATCTTCAGCCAAAACTTGCAACCGGAAACGCATTCTAAATTAACAAATCAAATATATGCTTAAAATCAGTTTGCAAGTAGTAATTGCGTTATAACGCCTTAATTTTTATAAGGAATAACACTCATTTGAAAGCGAAATTCTTCTTTTATTCCAAAGGGAAATGTCTGATTGGAATGTACACAACATCAACAAAGAAGTAAGAGTCAAGTGGGTGAGCAGAGTTAAGATTTTCGAAGGAAACAACACAAAGAACATCGGACATCTGAACAGTGTAACAGTTGATAGAATCAAGCCAACAGATCGTTTCGCACTTTTGAATCACAAGTTGCCACTCACCATCAACGTAAACAGCAAAGCGAATCTGACCAAAGGATGGGAGCGCGCCTGCTGACAAGACAACAATATCGCGGTCACTGTAGCACATTCCATGGTAGTCAATTCTATAGCACAACATGTCTACGACAATTGCGAGGTCATCAATGATGGAGATCAGGGGAGAATCGGATGGAAGCTCACTGTAATACCGTACACCTGCTCGCGGCAACGCTTCCAAATTGAATGATGCGCGCTGAGATGCAAGGAAATGCTGCGCGTGGTTGATCATGGAGAATGGCAAGTTTTGAGCGTTCCTAGACATGTAGGAGTGGGACTTGATGGATGCGTTAAGTTGCTCAAAATCAATACACCAATTCAGGATGGGGGGTCCATACAATCTCACGAATCTTGCATAGTGAACGAGGTGGTGAGATTTGATCGTCATCGAAACCTCGCCAGGGAAAAGGTTGACAATTTCGCGGACGGAATCAATGTATCTTGCCACAAGATCTTCTAATCTGGCCAGATCTCGCTCCGTAAAGGAAGGCTGCAGAAGGGTCAGGAGAACTTTTCCAAGAAGCACGAAGGATTCCCACTCTATGAAGTCGGAGAGATCGGTGTGAAAATGAAGAGCAAGCGGGAGCAATCTCATTAGAGTGTGAACCTGGGAAGCCCGCTGGGTGATCGAAGTGCCAGACAGAACATCTACCTTGAATGGGGAGGGGCGGGATGAAGAATCTTGCTTTCCGTATGGGAGATTGGACATAATCGCGTTGATTCTTTGCAACTTAAGCCCACGCCGATCCAATGCGCGCAGAAGCCTAATGGTTGCTCGTTGGGCTTCACCCTCCAACACGTCATGCATTAGGTCCATCGAGCAATCATTCATAAAATCATAGCCCGGAATGATATCCAAAGGGCAAGCATCTTTGAAGCCATGGTGCTGGGCCAATCCTGCGCTGCAAACCTGGTCGTACCACTGCCTATCTTTCAGCTGCACTTGAGACTCGTTCGTGACAGTAAGAAAATTGGCAGAGTCAACTAGACAGAGGCGGCAGCGGTTGTAATAGAGTTTGAGGCCGCGGAACTCATAATGCGCTTTATTATCCGCAATCACAGAGAGGAGTACTGGGTGAAAGAGTTCATCTCCAATTCGAAGGCCACCCCTATCATAAATGCTGGCCAGCTGCTGCTTTAGGACATCAAGGATGGGAAGGAAGGAATGCGCAGAGTGGTCTTTCGCATAGGCAGTGGCATAGACAAACTTGGACGCCAATGCCGATGAGGCGTCCAAGTGATGCCCTGCCAGCTTGATTTGGAAAAGACAAAGCGAGTTGGCGGCGGCCTTCGGGCCAAGGGAGCTTCCGTGTGAGACATCGTCGCCATACAACAGGAAAGGAAGTGGGGTTGCATGCTGAGTTTCATCAGCCACGGTCGTATACCTTTCTCCCTGTTTGTGGCAGCATATTCTATCGCTACAGCAGGACTTGAGCAGGTTAAGGGAGCGAGCAAATTGTACTGCTTGTCTAAGCACTTCTTCAAGCTCGAACACATAGAAGTACTCTCCTTGCTCTACACGGACTGCTTCGCCGTGTCTATCTCTCTTGGTCGTCTGGATTACGCCCATCTGACATTTCTGAGGTGTTAGAATATCGCCGTTACGCGTGCCAAGCTGGGTCCTTTTGTAATGCGTCAAACAGGAGGAAATGGCCGAATCGGTTTCGGAAATTGCCCTAGGATCACCGGATTCACCGACATGCAGAACACGCTGCAGAAACTGGGCGAAGCTGTCCAGCGAAGAGCGGGGGACTCCTCTGCCCATCTGCTGGGCGAAGAATTGTTGCAGCTCGTTCGCACAGCTGGTAGATTCTGGAAACTTAGAATAAATAGCTCTGGCGAATAGGAACCAAGAATACATGATACTTTTTTATCTAGACTAAGACCAAGTTGCATAATAGTTTGCATAGACATAAATGGGAACCTGGTGCAGGTGCAGAATTAGCCTCTGATGATCCTCCTCCATCTATCTCAACGTCCTCGCCAAACGACACTTCAGCAGCATTTGCTTCAGCAACGTTCAAAGCAGGCGGAACGACATTTGGAGGTCTTGGCGGTGGCGAAGCTGAATTTTTCTATTTATTTTAATAAACAACAGAAATAAAGTGCACGAAATTTTTTTCTTCTCTTGACCACCAAAGACGACTGTGCTGTCTGTCAAGGCATACAGTACTTCAAGTAAGAGGGCGTAAAAGTAATAAATAATCACCTGAGAGAATAGAACCATCGTGAAAACGTGTGCAGTGCTGCTGTAGTGAGCTCATTTTGCCGAATCGCTGCCAGACGACACACATCTTGCAGAGCAAGGCACCGCTGCCACCATGATCGTGTCGCCGATGTTCCAAAACTCTTCGTTTAGACTCCAGCCATTCGTTGCATCCTTCGACAGGGCATTCCATCTAAATAGTGGTGTAATTTGGTTCTCTTAAAGTGTCACAGTAGTAAGTTAACTAATTGAAGAGATTAAAAAAAACAGAAGAATCCATTAATAACAGAATGTGGCGAAAAAAAAACTGACAGCTGTGGTCGTCCAACAGCCTGCTTAAGCCTCCCTTGCTGCTTCGCCACAACTCGCGGTACTGCAAAGATGGAAAAGCTGGATTACGAAAGGAAAATAATCTAGAATTACTACTCATTAGAAAAAAAGAGGATTTTTTTCGAAGAAATAAACATCTACTTCAAGTTTCCTATAAAAAACTTACAGTAGTGACCGTCCAACACCCTGCTTCAGCCTCCCTTGCTGCCTCGACACAACTGGCGGTACTGCAAAGAAATGGAAGCTGAATTACGCAAAGAAAATAATCTCAAAATAACTACTCATTAGAAAAAAGAGGAATTGTTTCGAATAAAAAATTCTACTTCAAGTTCCCCTTAAGAAAACTTACATCAGTGACTGTCCAACAGCCTGCTTCAGCGTCGCTAACTGCCTCGCAAGAACTCGCGGTACTGCAAAGATGGAAAAGCTGAATTACGAAATGAAAATAATCTAAAATAACTACTCATTAGAAAAAATAGGCTTTGTTTCGACGAAAAAACATCTATTTCAAGTTCCCCTATAAAAAACTTACTGTAGTGACAATCCACCACCGTGCTTCTGCTTCTCTGTCTGCCTCCCAACAACCAGCGGAACTGCAAAGAAATAAAAGCTGAATTACGGAAAGAAAATATTCTTAAATAACAACTCGTTAGAAAAATGCTTTGTTTCGTTTCGAAAATAAATCAACTGCTTACTTAAAGAAATAAAAGTTTCCTTAAAGAAAACATACCGTGAAGAACTTCCACCAGCGTACTGCTGGTGCTTCCTTAGCCTCTTCGCTACAACTCGCGGTGCTCCAAAGATGCTGATGCTAAACTAAGAAAAAAAGAAAATAATCCAAAATAAATGCTCATTAGAAAAAAGAGGGTTTGCTTCGAAGAAAAAAAATGTACTTTAAGTTATCTTAAAGAAAACATACCGTGGGGATCCTCTTCCAGCGTACTGCTCCTTCTCTTCCTGCCTCGCGAACTAGCAAAGATGAACTGAGAACTAGCGGTACTGCAAAGATGAAAAAGCTGAATTACGAAAGAAACATAATCTAAAATAACTACTCATTAGAAGAAAGGGGCTTTATTTCGAAGAAAAAACATCTACCTAAAGTTCCCTTATAAAAAAACTTACAGTAGTGACAATCACCACCGTGCTTCAGCTTCCCTGCCTGCCTCCCAACAACCAGCGGAACTGCAAAGAAATAAAAGCTAAATTACGGAAAGAAAATATTCTTAAATAACAATTCTTTAGAAAAGTGCTTTGTTATTAGATGTGTTTCTAAAAAAAACATTTTCATCCAATTCCCATAAAGAAAATATGCCCACCACAGTGATCGTCCACCACTGTGCACAAAAGAATAGAATAATATTCACAAAATATTCTTTCTAAAATTCAGCCAAAAACTTTTGTTTCGAAAGCAACCTGAAAAAAAAATCGGCTACAAGTCAACTCTAGGAAACATAACTAACGCAGTTATCGACCAGTCCCGTACTCCTCGCTCCCCTCTGCTTCTTCACAACTCGAGCAACCCGATGTGGAAGCTGAATTATAGGAGAATATTATCTACAATATCTACCCTTTTTAAAGAATCAGTAATTAATGTGTTTCTAAAAAAACACTTGCATCCATTCCCATCCATTTAAAAAGAGATTCCATTTCATCAAAAAAACATTTCCACAAAGAAATTATGCATACCGTCGTAGTCGCTCCTGCTGATTCGCTGCAACCGAGCGAGCCGCGGCAGACACGTGAAAATAAAAATATTTGTGAAGAAAGCAAAGTTGAGTAATACTATTTTATGAAAATTTTCATAGAATCGAACCTTAAATGCGCCAAGTCGCTACTGTTTCGCGGAGGGCCTCTTGTGTGTGTAAACCTGCAACGGAAAAGTTGTCTGTGTTGATAATAACAGTCTCAAGCCAAAAGCAATAAATCTAATGTAAAAACAATCTGAATATTGAATAAAACAGAACATGATAATACCTGAAGTCGCTTCTAGCGCGAGAGACCCCGGCAGGGACTCTTCTTCATCCGGCAGGAGGCGAAGGCTGAAAGTAAGTAAGAAATTCAAGAGAACCAATTAAAACATTATCATTTATGGTTGGCAGCGACATAATCCATCTTCCTGAGAAAATTCGCTCCAGAAAATCAAGTGCGCCAGCATACTATAAGTGCGCCATGATACACCTCATGCGTCCAAAACTGCAGTCGGAAAATACAGGTGCGCCAGCGAACCATAAGTGCGTCACGGAACACCGTATGCTTCGCCGAGATGCCAGTTGTAAACCACTCATTTTAATGGTATGCTAGCTGGGGAAAAAACCGTTGCTGCTTGAGGGCGCGCCCAGGTCGCGAAAAGGCAAAAAACCGTTATTTCCAGCGGTTTCAACACCTACGGTATCGCGATTTCGCACCTCCAATGGTTTTTTTCTTGTGTGTGTCCACTCTCCATGGCTACAGAAAACAAGAACCAAAAGCTATTGCTGCTCAAATTCTGGTCTTTTCATGCACTCATTTCACCTTATTCCAGCCACCGCGTTCCTCGTGGGTTATCTATCTTTTTACTCGAGTAGCTAACGAGTTCAAAAGCGCGACAGGGAAAGAATGTTTCATATATGCAGAGGTAAACGTTGCGAAAGGAGAGAGAGATAAAACGAAAGGAGAGAGGGGCATAGAGCGAAATGAGAGGGAAGGGAGAGAGAAGAGAGAGAGAGAGAGAGAGAGAGAGAGAGAGAGAGAGAAAAAGAGAGATAGACAGGAAGGGAGCGAAATAGAAGTAGAAAGGGAGCGAGATAGAGCTGGATGCATTGATAGATATAGAGATATGTTGGAACAGAGAGAGAGAGAGAGGTAGAGAGCGAGATAGATAGAGAGAGATAGATAGATAGAGAAGGATGGACAGAGAGAAAGAGAGAGAGAGAGAGAGAGAGAGAGATTGGAAAAAGAGACTCGGTATTTCCGACACAAGGTCATGCAACTGTCATGACTGTCGATCCCGGCTGCAGACAACCAGCCAACTACAAGATTATACAGACAGGATCATGGCCCCCCGTCGGTAACGATGTTGTCTTGAAAATGCAACAACAACAATAAAGAATTGCCAATTATACAGTTTATTCATTGATGGTTCAGATCAAATTCGAGTTAGCTTACGAGGATATATCGCCATTTTAATGAAAATGACAATGACAAATAATTATATATATCTACAGTATGTGACGAGTTCAATGATATTGCTTTATATGAAATTAGGGTTAGGTCAATGAAGGTGCGTCGCCAATTTGATCAAACTATGTATATTCACATATAGGTAGGCACCGATATTCACTGCATGTTACCCGAAATGAGTTCAATAATATATTTACGATATCAGATAAAGAATTTCTCGAATTTCTACTGAACACAACTAATATCAGAGAGTGTTACTTAGTTAGGTAGCATCTGCATTTTGGTCAGAGACAACCACTAGCCGAGACCTTGCAGCAACAGAATGGAAGCCGGGCTCGGCCAGCTTGGCAGTTCTGCAATCAATACAATATGCAATATTCTCATATAATATTCATTATTTTTCATGGCTATTGTTTTAAATTGAAGCTTAGATAAGCTTGCCATTAGTTTTTAAAAGCCAAAAAAGTTTTCACAGGAACTTTTTTTTATAAACAAAACTCAATTTTTTTAATAGTCGGCAAAAGTCTAACAAAGTTTAGATTAGTCAACTTAGTTAGGTGGCTAGTCAACTATTCACATACAAAATAAGGAAAGGAGATAAATAAAGGAAAAAGTGGGGGAAACTGCAAGATTACCGTTCACTTTCGAGACGATCTTTCCACACTCTCAATCGATTGAAGACATTATCCGCTCCTCTGGCAGCCCGCGAATTGCAGAGTGCAGATTCGCATATGGCTGCAATATTACCAGATGGGTAATCTTCATCAATGGCATTTCGGAATAGCCTGGCCCAGGTGATCCTCCATTAATCCACTTCTGATTTCTGCTTAGCTATCTCTCTCTCTTTATCTCTCTCTCCCCTGAAAACCGAGACTAAGAGAATTCAACAATCGCATCAGCAGAGACCTTGCAATCTCAGCACTCCAACGCTGTCCAGCCCTCATAAATAGTTTAGAACCTGATTTGTGTATTTACATGTGTGTTCATGTTATGCATCCATGCATGTTGCTGAGAGCTATTCACAATATAGTCACAGACTGTGCATATAAAAAGCAAAGAAAGATACACATATCAATTACTTATATCAATGATCTGGCACCCTTGAGGTTCATTCATGTAATTGAGCACGTGCACAGCGAGTTCGCGTATAAAATTATGTGTAATCTGACGGATAAAAAAGTTATAATTGAATCGAGCCCGCTAAAAATGCATAAATCGTGAAAGGATAGTTCATGAACAACTGCACTTGACGGAGGCGGAATATAATTAAACAGATGGAACAGAATAAAACTCTTCAAAAAAATCATTTATGGAAGCATATTTTATTTATTTATTTATTTATTCAATACATCGTTATGATGAGACAACATTTAGAAATATTGATATATTTTGGCATTTCCTATAACTTTGGTGCTGTCATTCATTGTTTATTACCAGTCGATGCGCTGAATAAAATTTGGCGGAAATCGTTGAGACCGTTCTCATTTGTATTCTACGCGTTCGTTTCCATCTCTGGCGTGGCGGGAAGTCTGCTCATCGTCATTGCAGCTTTTAAACTGGAGTCAGTATCGACTGGTGAATTTAGATATTACCTTTTCTTTTATTCTTCTTCAAATTTTTTTTTAGACACTTTCTTTGTACTTGCAAGAAGAAGGGAGCTTCTTGTAATTATCTCATTGCAAGTTGTTCCGTTTTCGACAGCCACTTCATCTTGATTTTCAATTTCTTCTTCTTCAATATTCGCTCATACCGGCCGATCATTTGCGTCGCATTTGAAGTCAGATGGAAATAGATCTTTATTTTAAATTCAAATGACGAACGAAGTGTCAAGACGACATTGGTGTGTCGCCTCTTGTGTGTATGTGCATGTCGCATGTGACCCCGGATCTCCCCATTGACGGTCTTACTACTGGGCTACTTACATATAGATTTATCAGTTACACTTACATTTATCTCTTAAGACAAGGGGCATATCTAGAGGGGGAAGATCCGTGGCCGGGAGAGCTGCCAGCCTCTCTGTGCAGGTGTTCTCTCAACTCTGGCTGGCAAGTGCTCGGAGCAGCCTCACCCCCTGAGGGGCGGGCTACTCCTCTCCCCGGCCACATAACAGAAGCGACGAATTGTCAACTTGTCAAATCTTCAGATAATTCCCATGATAGGCCGCGTTCAATTGTGCCCGATCAGCTTCTCGCTTGCATCGCAATGCATTTGTACTCATTTCTTTGAAAAAAACCTTCATGAGTTGTTTCGGCAGAAACTTTATTTTTAAAATACATTGCTATCCACTAATATTAACATTATTCACTGTGAAATACTTTACATTAGTTGAAAAAAATTTTATTATAAAGGCGTTTCTTTTTTTATCGAGTCATACTTTAGCTATAAATCCAAGAATGACTTTGTCTACATCTTCGTCCATATGGTTACAGTGGCATTATTCATGGGGATCATAGCGGCGTTATTTGTTATCGACATTGGAGAGGAGTTAGATAATATATTTTTAAAACATATTTTTCTCTCATTGTTGTTCGAGTTTACAATTGTAAACTCGAGCTTTAAAGCATTCATCAACAAACACGCGCCAAATTAAGCGACCTCATCTGCTTTATTCCATTAATGTTTCGAGGGACTGCGAGCAAGGTGGGCGTGATCAGCAGGTCTGTCCTCGAGATCTCTACTTTCGCAATTTATGGAGTTGTACGGCGGCAGCTCAGAAAGATGAGTCAGTTTCATCAACACCTACTACATCTATTTATCTACACAAATTATGTACTTCGTAGTATTGAATTTATTACGCTAACGAAATTAGGTAATACACGTTGCTAACGATTAATATATAATAATTGAACTCTAATAGAATTCTATACGGCCGAACACTTTCTAGAGAGTAAATAATAAGGAACAATTTAATTACGGGAGAATTAACGATTTTCTCAAGGGAACGAGCAGCTGCTGCGCCGTATCTTATCTCAATGTTCCTCATCCCCGTCGTGGTGATCGGTGGCTCTTCCGTGACCACGGGAACCACGCTGAACACTGTCATATTTGCTCCCTGTCTTCTTTTCAATGTTCCTCATCATCGTCGTGGTGATCGGTGGCTCTTCCGTGACCACGGGAACCACGCTGTACACCGTAATCCTTGCTCCCTCTCGTCGCGCGTCACCTTCCTCTAGCATGAACCTGACTCGGCATCTCGCCACCGGTGTCTTCATTAACATTTCCAAGTCGCTGAACGCCCTTATTCTCTACGCTATGAGGTGGGCGCATCTTTCATTTCCGTTATTCGCCACTTTGCCAATGAGAAAAAGCACCACTCTTTTGCCTTTTCCAATATCTTGAGAAGCCATTTTATTATCGCGAAACTTCTTTTCCACATGATTTAATCGTCTTCACTTTTTTAAAGCAAAGATTACCGCAATGCAATGTCATCGCTTCTTGGCGGCTGACGCCCCAACAGCGTCTAAGGAGCAACAAGTCTTGAAACGAAAACTTCGGTAACGAAAAGTCTATGCATATCTCTGATGGGAGATCTATGATATGACTAATCTCATCAGGTCAATCAATTGCGTACGCAATAGTCGATTACGAGATTTGCTGTGGGCGGCTAGCCCTGGCTTAATTGTATTTAGGTATTGAAAAAAGCTGTATCACAGTAGTTATAATCTTTGTCCTCGCAAGAAAAGGAACGATTACATGGTTTTGGCCTCTCACACACTCGCCAGATATCGTACGGCGAGACGCACTCGCCAGCAACCTCTAGCAGTATCTCTCTCGAGTCCTCCAGGACTCTTTTGTCTCTCTCACCTAACTCACTGGCCGTGCTCCCTTTCTAATCCTTCTTCCTTATCCGCACTCCTCTTCCGAACACAGCCGGAACATGCAAGGAGGGGGACAGTGGGAACGACGACCAGCCGCAGAGATCTTGAGATGAAGTAGATACAATGCAGGGATACCAGAGAAGAACACGTATAACACAAGAACACATTTATTCACGGGTAGAAGGGGTTTATATAGGGATGGAAGATGTAGTTCTTTACGGACTCCGGGATCTACTCGGGGAAGGAATAGTGCATGTGTAATTGTTCCTAATTTCCCTTCAATCCCAAAGTCACGTATTATACTTGTGTACAAATATCTGCACAACAACAGTGTACATATAACTTATCAGTCCTGTGTGCAAAGAAATGTATTGCAAAATTACATAACACCCACGCATTAAAAAATCATATAAATTTTATGTAGATACGAGTTATTTTTCCTAGTCCATAATCCTTCGTTGAAATATTCACAGTTATAATTATTCCGAAGTCCAGGAAGAAAGAGTAGTGAAAGGGTCCATAATTATTGTACATTTGTCTGATCTTTGACTCCGTATTTAAATATGCATATCTGCACTATATTGCCTGTCTACAAGATGGCAGTTGAATGAATGTGCTCAAAGCGTCATGTACTTCTACTCAATAAAAGTTCTGGTGGAGTGGTTGGCCAGTGTTCGAATTCTCTGTTAGCCTGAGAATCCCGTGGCTAAACAGACCACGCGTACCAGCGAGAATGGAATTGGTATCCTTGTGATGGCACTTCGTTGGCTTTCGTAACAAGATAGTCTAAAATTGGCTTATAAGTTTTACGAAACTTTTTAAAATAAAACAATTTAAGATTGGCGAAGACTGACCTTTAACGTTGTTTTGTCCTTTCAACTCCATCGTGGCCCCGCAATATCCTCTGTCGTAGGCGACGAGGAGTGTCTTTTCAGGTTCGTCATATGCCACATAAGCCGCGAATGAATCTTAAAAGAAGAAAAGCAGGAGCATTTTTTCATCTTCGGCAACCGATAGTGTACGCGCATACTTTTCTTATAACTTTTATTATTTACCAAATTTACTACATAGCTACATAACTTTCATTAATTATTGGTCGTACTCACTAGGTTCTCCCAAGAATGTCACCCTGTACAGGGCAGCAAGGCCAGGGCCACTGCCACAGCCGGAAACGTTGAGAGTTGTCGATATCTTTGCGATCTCCTCTGCTGCACAAGGTAGAATTATTATTTTATAAATAGCAAAGTCGTTAACACTGCGCTTCCATGTGCACGCATTACGGCTCAAATAGATTTGAGTGATTGAGATTGAACGAGGAGTGATGGAAAAAGATAAAGGGAAATATGTATGTATGTATAAAGGGAGAAAAACTGACGATTGCCAAACGAAAGTTGGGCCACCTGAACGTCTGTTGGGTAATAGTGTGCCTGATTGTCACTTCGGATCATTCGATAGAGAGGTTTTAAGATGGTTGAGAACGGAGTTGTTGTCGTTGTCGTGGGCGTTGAGGTCGACGTGCTAGTGGACTCTATCGATGAGGTTGAGGTCCACGTGTATAAAGTCATTCTTCAGTGGTTGTGGAGCAAACGACACTGCCCTGACAATGTTTACTTTTACTCTTAGGTAATGAGTTTTTAAGAGCAGAACATTAACAAGTGAATTTAGGAGTCGACAAAAGTTTCAAAACTAAGAGACCTTGATGCGCAGAGTAGTCGGAATCGAGCACTGCTTGGGCGAGGAAGCAATCTCGCCAACAAGCGCGCAGAGGATCTTCTCTTCGCCGTAAGCAAAGCCTTCGCAGTCTTCCCTCTGTCAAGGAGAAAGACTTCTTTACTCTTTTTTTGCTTAAAGGAGGCGATCAACGAAATATAATTAATGCATGTATCGAATTGCTGCCGTTCGATCTGGAGTAAGCTCACTCAATCTCGAGTGCTATTTCGCAGGTCGCAGAAACACGCTGCGTGCGTGAAAATAGCCCACGAGAATGGGAGTGCGAAGGTGCTTTAGCCGTCCTTTAAATGGCCCCCCCTAGTACAGTAACCTCATCGCAGAGTCTCTGGCACTGTGCGAATGTCGTCCGTGGAATCTGCTGCAGTCGATGGCGAGCCTCCATGGAGTTGGGTAGTTTCTCATAAAGCTGTACGCATGACGGCGGTAGCTTAAACTACGACAAGATTGATCTGGCTGGGTATTTAGTGGACCTCAAGCAGAAGTTCAGTGTTTTTAAATGTGCATTACAAATTTTTATTAATTAAGAAAACTTAAATGTTAAATACCCTTATATCTCCTGTGGTTACAAGAATGCGGTGGGCGGAGTACAACAAGAGAATCAGCACGTTGAATCGTCGTGCAGTGCGCATTAGATCTGCGAAGGGTCTCAGTCTTGTTTAAAGATATTTATTAAAATATATTTATTTCTTCGACAAGTATCGTCGTAATAAATGAAGAATGGTTAAACAAAAGCCAAACGTTAATGGTGAAAATCATTGATGATGTTGAAAGCATCCTTTGTCCAACTTGAACTGACACAAAAGACGAAATGTCAAGAACGCGACTTCTTTGCAACATTTTTTTTGTTCAATTAATAAAGTAAAACTTTCTTTGCGAACTCGGGGCGACAGAGTGGTCCAAAGTGGTTGGGGGGGGGGAGGGAGGGAGGGGAGAATGAGCAAGGAGAGAGGGCAGATAAGTGGATGTGAGGAGGGCGAGAAGGAGACCGATGCATACCGAAGACACGAGACTGTATTACAACTATTCATTTATGGAGGGGTCTCACGGAGTTAGGACGCAGAAGATACCATTGTGGGATGACCGACCAAAGGGGAGAGAAGAGGAGGGGAGGAGGGGGGAGAAGCGATTCACCGTAAGATGCACAGATTTCCTCTCTTTGGAGAACTGACAGTTCATGCGTCTTTCTCTTGCCTTTCCCTTGCCATCTTCCAGGGCCATAAAGTAGAAGGGTTCAATAAGAAAGAGAGTTGGCTCAGCATTCATAGCAACGTGTGCCAAGTTTATTCCCAATGACATGATATGTACACAAGCCCATCCCAGAATTGTTTCTCTTGCTTTCCGGGGAATCGGAAGGGATCCTTTCTTTGCGCTCTCCGCGCGATTATATGTATGTAAATGCCGTCCTTATCTTCCAGCCGGGGAATTTTTTATCTTGAAAGCCAAGGAACACTGTTAAACATAATCTCTGAATTTCTTCTATGTCCAGAATACCTGTCATAGTTTCTAACCATTATTTCTTTCCAGCATATGTTTCATAATGATCGTGTTCAATCGATAATTCATATGCCCAGAATTCCCGTTGAACATTGTACACATTGTATTTATTCATATGTCCAAGAAGGATTTCGATCAAAGGTTCAACAAAATATTTTATCATATTCACCATCATCATTTTGTTAAAGGAGGTGTCCAGCGAATAAAACCACGCCACTTTTTAAGCATGGATCAATTCGTCTCGTCGTAAAACATAGATCCAGAAATGATTTTTATCATCTCATTTCAGAATTATAGTCTTTCAACCAATTAGCTGCTGTAGACAGTAGCACTAACAGAACGTACTATAGCGATATATATATATTTGGATTGCGCATGTGAAGAGTCAGTCATAAAACAATTTTTTATCCGGGAGTAGCAATGATGAGATGGTGCAGTCGTCGCTCTTGCCGTGACCTGAAATGATATAACAATATTCATAGGATTAATTCTAAAATAAGCTAGGTAAAAACTGAGAAAAATCTAAAATTTGGCCGGTTTGGCCATTGCATTTATTCCTGGCTTTCTTCAAATGACATGTTGGAAGAATAAATGTGGAAGAAAAAATTTAGAAAAGGCACCTTTTTGTTCTATTTCTTCACTTTTCCCTTCTCTTTTCGCTTCTCCTTCATTTTTTCCTTGTCCTTCTTTTCCGTCTCCTTTGAACCCTCCTTTGACAGCACAACATTCTCAAGATTCTCGTAGACAGCGTCGATCTTCTCAGCCTCGTTTGGGAGCTTCTCCATCTTCTCTTTCTCTTTCTCGATCGCCGTCTTCATCTCTTTCTCCTTCTCCTTCTCTTCCTTTCCTTTCACTTTTCGCCCGTCGTCCTTCCACAACTCGACACTTCTCAGATTCTGGTAGATCGAATCGATCTTCTCTGTAGCTGGGAGTGGCGCGGCGAGGCAGCGCTGCCTCTCCTCAATTCAATGCCAATTTAACTTCCCTCTCTCACGGAAACCGCGAGAAGTGCGGCAGCAAATAATTCCTTATGGTTAGTATAAATTATTTAAATATAAAAGTGAAAACCTCTTCTTCCTGTGCGTCTGCCTTCTTCTCTCTTTCCTTCGCCTTCTTCTGCTCGTCCTTCTCCTTCTTTCGCTTCTTCTTCCTTAGCATTCCAATTGTATTAATTTCTATACTAAAAAATACAAAGTTCTTTTTCTTACTCTATCGATAAATAAATTATTTTTTAAAATCTCCCTCTTCGCTTTCGCTCCCTTTTTTAACTGTCTCGAGCTTTCTATTTTCTCTGCCTTTTCCACTTCTCTATCTCCGTCTCGCTTTCACTCGCATCCCTCCTGCTCCCTCTGCCTCTAAATTTCCTTCTCTCTGCCTCTCAGTCTCTCTGTTTCTTGCTCTCCCTCCATCTCTCCTTTTCTCACTCTTAATTCTTTCTCGCCCTCGCACTCTTTCTTCCTCTCATTCTTCTTCCTCTCTCTTTCTCAATTGCTCTATCTCACTCTCTCCCTCCCTACACATGTCTCTCTTTCTCTGTATCTCTCTCTCTCTTTCTCTCTTCACTTACTCCTCTTCTTTGTTGGCAGCGGGCTCGGTGCTACGGCGCTGCCCTGCCTTAATCAAATGCCAATTAAATAACTTTCTTGCCGTGACCAAGATGTGGCTGCAAATATATGACATAGAAAAAAGTGTAAAACCTCCGGTGTGTCAGCCACCTTCCTGTCTCTTTCTTTCGCCTTCTTCTCGTCCCTCTCCTTCTTTCGCTTCTTTTTCCTGACAATTTTTTTAACTAAAAAATTCGCTGTTCTTCTGCTTCCTCTACACATTCCTTCCCCCTGCTTCTCCCTCTCGCTCACTATTTTTCTCTGCCTTCTCTCTCTCCATCTCTAGTCTTCTTTTCTGTCATTGTGTCTCTCCCTTCTTCTGTCTTTCTCCTTCTTCATCCCTCGCTCCCTTCCTTCCTCCTTCTCTCTTCCTCTAGCTCTTTCTCTCTCTCTCTTCATGTCTCTCTTTCTCTCTCGCTCTCTCACTCACTCTTCGTCTTTGGCGGCGGTCTCTGCGATGCGGCGCTGCCTCTCCTCAATTCAATGCCAATTTCATTGCTTTTCTATAAAAGAGAGCGGTGCGGCACCAAATCATTTTTTTTTAATTATAAATTATTTTATATAAAATATAAAAGTGAAAACCTCCTCTTCTTTTTCCTTCGCCTTCTTCTCGTCCCTCTCCTTCTTTCGCTTCTTCTTCCTGAGCATTCCAATTGTATACATTTTTTATACCAAAATATATATCGTTCTTTTGCTCGCTCTATCAACCTTTTTTAATCGCCCTCTGCACTATCCCTCAATCTCTTTCTCTGTCTAGGGCTCTATATTTTTCTAAGTCTCTCTCAATGTCGCTCTCTCTCTCATTCTCTCGCTCTCTCGCTCTCTCTCTCTCTCTCTTTCTTTATCTCTCTGTCTCTCTCTCACTCACTCGTCTTCTTCAGCGGCGAGCACGGCGACTCGCTGGAGGCCTGTGGTGAGGCACTCGGCGCGCATGACTTCGGTGGGACGAACGAACTCAGGACGGGGACCATCTGGGTCGCAGCGAAGGATGGCACCGGGCGGGAAGGGAGCGAGCTGGAAAAGAGAGAGAAAGAGAGAGAGAGAGAGAGAGAGAGAGAGAGAGGGAGAGAGAGGGAGGGATGGAGAGAGCGAAAGGGAGAGAGAGAGAGAGAGGGAGAGAGAGGGAGGGAGAGGGAGGGAGGGAGGGATGGAGAGAGAGCGAGAGGGAGAGAGAGAGAGGGAGAGAGAGAGGGAGATGGAGGCAGAGGGCGAAGAGATAATGGAAAAAGTCTTAGAACAATAAATTTCGAAGTTTTCGATTACAAGGAGAAGTTGATAACGGAGCACGAAAGTCAGTGTCGTAATCAATTTCAATTTTCCCGAATTTCAGGGACGCGTACATGAGCAGGCGCGCTAAGTCGATGATACTGCGGGATGGAGATGTTGAAGGTGAAGTTGTCGATGCCTTTCGTTTGCTTAAATATTCATTTGTTGTTAGTGACGCAAAAAGAAAAAAATATAAGCTGCAATTCATTCATTAGATTATGCTCACATAAAAAACTAACGTGCAAAAATAATACTAAAGAAAGTAATAATAAAAAAATCGCCAGCCTACTCGGCACACAGGTCGAGAGCGACCTGAAAGAATAGATTCAATTAGAAACATAACTAGTACATTCACGTTTGATTATGAGCGAAAGTTAAATGGAGAGGGATTAAGAAAGAGAGAGAGAGAGAGAGAGAGAGAGAGAGAGAGGGAGAGAGAGAGAGAGGGAGAGAGAGATTGGTCGAGAAAAGTGAGAAGTGAAAAATATAGAAAGAGAATAAGAAAGAGATAAGAGAGAGAGAAAGAGAAAGAGAAATAATGAGAGTGCCAGACTTTGCGTCTTCTTGTTCGCATTATCGCCACTGCTGCACGTTGAGCTGGACGTTTCCTAGATTAAATTAGGTTTTTTCTAAGATTTTTTATTATTCAAGAAAAACATTTGTTAAAAGCATGGGTAATATAAGCATGGCAATAATATGTATTTGCAGTTGCAAACGAAATCTCCAGTCCCCACCGAACGCTTCTTGCGTGCCTTCTTCTCCTACAAGAGAATGCTTTTGAATAACAATAAAATAAAGTTATAACAATAACTTTTCTTTCTCATTTGAAATGAATATGGGCGCCTTGATGCAAATTCCTCAAGGTATGCCCGTGAATTAAGTAATCAATAACTAATCGATAATCGAAAGATCATCAATTGGAATCGATAATCAATTGTTATCTGATATATAACCAATCGATAAGAACCTCCTTGCTGCCCGACGAAGAAGAGCGCTTCTCGCGCGACTTCTTGTTCGGGTCGCCCGACGCCTGCTTCCGGGGTCTCAAAAATATTATCGATCTTTTCATATAATGATAGAGAGCAAAAAATCAAAGGAAAATGAGGAGAGAAGTGAGGAAGAGAGAAAAAGAGGGAGAGAGGAAGAAAGAGAGAGATAAATCGGAGCCAACTTTGTCATTTGTCAGGCTCTTCAGCCGGACGACCGTCTTCGGGCGGAGGAACGTAGTGAAATGACAGCTGAAAATGCACCAAACTTGTAAACAAGCCTTCCAGCATTTTCTCAATCACAGCCATTTATGCTAATTTTCCAATATCACGTAGCCTTCTGCCCTTTCAGCGATCCACAACAAGGTTACAAAATTAATTAATGTATTTGTTTGTTCTTTAATCTCTGCGTAGAAATAGGCATAGCTGCACTAAATTGCCTGAATATCAAGTAGTTCTACTAAAGAGAAAAAATTTAATTCTTATAACATTTCACTTGAATAGAAGCACTCGAAGCGCCACGTGATTAATTGTGGCGGAGCGGTTGGCTTTTCGGATTCCTTGCTTTCTCTGCTAGCCGAAGAGCGTTGCCTTCCCTTTTCCCTCCGCGTTCATCGCTCCCCTTCTCCATCTCTCTTCCTTTCCTCACCACGCAAATATGCATGCCCACGGGCGTCAACCAGAAGATGCAGGAGAATCTTCATCAGAAGGATCGGCTATGGCACTCTCTCTATATCTCTCTTTCTGTCTCTCTCTCTCTCTCTCTCTCTTTCTCTCCCCTGTCTCTTTCTCTGCTAGTTGAGATAAAAAGATGGATATAAAGAGAGACGCAGAAGAGCATTGCTTATCTCCTTGACCATCAGCTTGAGATACAGCCGCGCAGTGCACAAATTCTTGTCATTTTTTTTCATATTTTATTTTTCTTATTGCATTTTTTTCTCTAACCTTCTCACAATACCCCCTTTAATCTTTTTCGTCTTTTTCTTTCTCGCCTGGTTGTCTACGTTTTACCATTAGTCTCTTCCCAGTTCTTTTTTTGGTAGAGGTATGGTGACCGTCGACATTTTCCATCATTCTTCTCTCTCTCTCTCTCTCTCCCTCTCCCTCTTTCTTTTCCTTCTCTCTCTAACTCTCTCTCTCTCTCTCTCTTTCTCTCTCGTCATTCACTCTTCCTCCCTCCCCCAATCTCCCTTACACGATGTCCTGCGTTTTCCGCGATCTTTATCGCCTTCTCGACACAAGAATGTGCCAGGGCATAAGATGAAGAAACGGTTTTTCAAAAAAAAAATCGTGGTTTAAGTGATGGATGTGAAGAAACTGATGGAAATTTGAAGGAGAGCGAGAGAGCGAGAGAATGGAAGAGGGAGGGAGAGCGAGAGAGCGAGAGAATGGAAGAGGGAGGGAGAGCGAGAGAATGGAAGAGGGAGGGAGAGCGAGAGAATGGAAGAGGGAGGGAGAGCGAGAGAGCCATAGAGATGGCAATCAAGGCTTCAGCATGCCAAGAAGAGGAAGAGAGAGAGAGAGAGAGAAGGGAAAGGAAAAAAACATGGTAAATACATACATATGTATGTCCTGAGCGGTTAAAACAATAAGAGCAAACGAAGAAAAACAGTTAACTATTCTATTTGTTCCTTTTAGCCGCTTCTTGAGACATACATTCTGCGCTTACTTTTGAATTAGTTTTTTTTTTGATATTTTGGTTTGAGAGAGGAGAGGACGAATGAGTCAGGGTAGAAATTGAGAGGAAGAGACAGAGATAGAGACAGGCAGAGAGAGAGAGAGAGACAGAGAGGGACAGAGAAGGGAGAGAGAGGGGGAAGATGAAGAAGTTTATGACGTCATTGAGAGACTGAAGCTGGTGCGACTAGAGCGAGCGAGTGATTCGCGGAAAAGGAGATTTATTGGAGAGAGAGAGAGAAAGAGAGAGAGAGAGAGAGAGAGAGGGAGGGAGAGAGAGAGAGAGAAGACATGTCTGTATCTTTACACTCTTCAGCGACTAAAGGAGACCGCCATGACTAATCTTGTGGTGTCATAGCTGGGTATTTGAATCTTGCTCTCTTCTGAACACTCTACAAAAGAGAAAAAGAATTCAAAATGACCATCTTATTGTCGTCTTCATCACTTGGCATTATCACCACTATCAGATCACCATAAATATTCCCGAGTTCATCGTCACCACCATTAGATAACCAGAACTCCCGAGTTCATCAACGTCTCCGTTAGCATGATGTTGTGTGTCTGTTGGCCTGCTTCTATTGCTTTCTTCGAAATCTATGCCTGCTTATGCTCTTACTCATATAACTATAGTTCTGTGTATATATTTTTTAAGTTACTATATGCTATAAAAATCGATCTTTCAATTTCAAATGTATGGAGAAGTGAGATGACCCTGAGTGATCTTTCATTTGTACATCTTTCTCGTGCTCCGGTCAAGACATTCTCATTAGTGTGAACAGGTGCAGTACAAGAAAAGAATGAGAGAGAGGGGGAGAGAAGTAGAGTACGAGACAGAGAAAGAGAGAGAGAAAGAGAGAGAGGGAGAGAAAAGCAGAAAGAGACAAACAAAGGGAAGAGCACG
>CALZFC010000020.1:2275000-2317500 GCA_945643635.1 Allodiplogaster sudhausi
TCTCTCTCTCTCTCCCTTTCTCCTCTCTCTCTCATCCATCCATCTTCCTCCGTTAGCTAGACCCGCTTAATAGCCACAGAATGAGATTGAATCGGATAGTCCAAGAATGCGTGGTGGCCATTGCCAATTAGGCCGCCTATTGTTGCGCATTCCCTCAGCATTCCCAAGCGTGGTGCGTGCCCAATTATTAAGCTATCCGCTTGCTTGCCGTGGCCGACTTGAGGACGCCGTTGTGTGTGGCGGTAGTTAAAACAATACCCAGTATATTCGGTATGACATTGAGAAGTATTGAGGATATATGTGTTCAATTAATTTAAACGGCTAAAAAAGAAGAGGATAATTTCTAATTCTCTGTTTAATTTAAGCCTCCGGCCATGTATCGACAGCGAGCAGTTCAGACGATGTCGCCGGCCCAAGGAACAGAAGAATACGAAGCAGAAGGCGGGGAGGTTCGGACTCTTCTTTCTACTCCTCTAAATCATCTTTGCTATTTCTCTTATGTTGTCATGAGCTATTCACAAAAATTCTTTGTTTACGGCCTCTATCTTTTTTTTTTCTTAAATATGAAAGCCCGTTTTTGTTAGGATTTTCCTGTAAATTCTACAGTAATCGATGTTGTTATTGTTTTTAATTTCTACGAAATTCCAAAATCTCTTAAATCAGAAGCGACGCTGACACTCGCCGTGGTGGCGCCGCCATCGAGAACATCTACGTCGCCGCGGGCGGCCATCCGCAGCGTCGTCCGCGCGCCTCGACCCCGATCGACTTTTCTGCCGCCGTGACCACGACCGGCTCGGGCGACTCGGCCTACTCGGCTTCGTCCTCTTCTTCCCTCGCTTCTCGCTCTGACGACAGTGGCGATGATCGTGGAGGTCGCGGCGGGCCAGGTTCCTCTCTCTTTTTCTCTCTCTCTCTCTCTCTCTCTCTCTCTCTCTTTTCATCTCTCTCTCTCTTTTTCTTTATCTCTCTCTCTCTCTCTTCATCTCTCTCTCTTTTTCTTTACCCCTCTCTCTCTCTCTGTCTCTCTCTCTGTCTCTCTTTCTTTCCCAGGTGCGCACCGTGCGCGACGTGCCGACCACACCTACGTCAATCTGGCCAAGCTGCGTGGAGGTCTCCATCAGCCACTCTCGGACGATGACGATGAAACCTGCTTTGAGGAGTGCACCCTGAGCAGCCCGAAGCATCATGACCAACTCCTCCTGACTAATCTTTAGAACGCCACCAGAGACCCTACTTTAGAGATCTCTGCCAGGGTCTACGTTTAGAACTTCTCGCTATCGCCACCAGACCTTATAATTCGCCTTTTTCATGTTTAACAGTTATCAACTTTAATATTAATTACTGCCAGCCTCTATCTCTCTCTCTCTCTCTCTCTCTCTCTCTCTCTCCCTCTCTCGCCCCACTTACAATGATTCTTCGCATGTATGAAGAAGTTGGATTGTTGCTAACAAAACATGTCAGAGATCAAATATTCTAGAATAAAGTTCTCGTATGATGTGTTATGTTCTGGAAGTTTTCCGAGCTGGCAGCAGTAACGTGTTGAGTCGCGATAATATATTCATTACGCAGCGGGGGAGGTTGGGAAGAGTGGAAAAGAGGAATAGATGTACATGTGACTCATGATTTACCATGAGAGAAGGACAAAAGAGGAGATTGAAGCGAGAGAGAGAGAGAGAGAGAGATGGAGGTAGGCAAGTTAAGGAGAGCTTGCTCAATGTTTGCTATGGTTTCATTGCTGCTAGCCTTTTAAGCCCTTCCAACCATTCCTATTGGTGTTGCCGGTCGAGAATATTTAGAATGCGAGGGTGGAGGGAAAGTGAGGGCGGAGAGAGAGAGCAAGAGCTAGAAACAGAGAGAGAAAGAGACAGAGAGAGAAAGGAAAAATTACGGAAAAGCCGGAGAAATGATTGTTCCTGGTAAAGAATAGTATTCATGTGTTCTGTCCACTGTTATATTACTCTCTCGCAATTGGAAGTTGCCAGGCGATCCTCGGCGAGGGCAAGCAGGTCAAGGACGCCTGTTCCTGCCTGCCTGCCGGCATGCCCGGATCGGACCCGATGAGGGCCTTTGAGACCCCCGCCGGACCGATTGAGACCCCTCCTGGACCGGAAGAGGGGGACGAGGAGGAGGAGGCGCCTTACCTCTCGCTCCCGCCCGACTTTACCTGGTTCGACGGCCAGATCGCCGGCCACCATCCGTCCGTTGTCAAGAACGGGCAGCGACAGATTGGTAGGCAGAGAGAGAGAGAGAGAGAAGAGAGTGAGAGAGATGAGAGAGCGAACAGATGAGAAAGAAGAGAAAAAGAGACCAAGAAATGATTCCAGGCATGGAACCATGAAATGCCGTATCATTAGTTGGCTAATCTTTTTAGCCTTGGCTCACACGCAGCATCTAGGCAAATGGCTAGGCACACTTCTGATGAGATGACGCAATGGTCGGGAAATTCAGAGAGAGGGAGAGAGAGAGAGAAAGAGAGAGAAAGAGAGAGAGAGATATCTAGGGCGAGAGAAAGAGAGAGAGAGGGAGAAGGGAAGAGAGAGAATGAATGAAAGAGGTTGAGAGAGAGAGAAGGATGGGTGGGATGCGTTAGATTAGAATCCATGCGCCAGTTGTGTTTCCGTTCTGCAGTTACCTCTCTTCTACTCTCTCTCACGCTCTTTCTCTCTCTCCTCTCCCTCCCCTCTGTCTCCCGCTCATTCTCCCTCTCTCGCTTTCTCTCTCTCTCTTTCTCTCTCTCTGTCTCTCTCTGTCTCTCTCCTCTGTTTCTCTCTTTCTCTCTCCTCTCTTTATCGCAGTCTCTCTCTGTCTCCCTGTCTCTTTCTAATCTCTTTGTCTGTTTCTCTCTGTATTGCCTTGCATGCATTATTTTTCTTATCATGAGTGTCTTCTTGTCCGTTAAAAAGCAGTTTTCTCCTTTAAGGTCTTCTGAAGCGGCACGGCTCGCGCTACGTGCACAAACCGAGTCAGGAAGGAGACAGAGGAGCGAGAGAGGTTTGTTCTCTCTCTCTCTCTCTCTCTCTCTCTCTCTCTTGTTATCACGGAGAAGTCATCAGGATAGAGATAAGGCTATCGCGGTGCTGATAAGGAGATAGAGACAAAGAAAGGGATAGAGAGAGAGAAAGAGAGAGGGAGAGAGACAGAGAGATAAATGGAAACAGGATGGGGAGCTAGAGGGTTGAGAAAGAACTGTTTCGAGATGTGCACCAGATAATATTGGGGAAAAGTTTGACACACGGAAATGATTCGAACGGAGGGGGGAACACATTGCGTCGTGTTGTTCTGCAGATGGTGATTTTTGCAGGAGAGAGAGAGACAGAGGGAGAGAGAGAGAGAGAGAGAGAGAAGGGATAGCATCCGGGTGGCATCCTCGGCCGGATCATGCGCGACATGGCAGATGTTACGCAAGTTGCCTTGTCCCTGTGTTCCTCTCATCATCTTTACCTTCTCCTACTATAGCTACTTTTTTCCTTGTTCATATCTCAGCCTCTCTTTCACTCACTCTCTCTCTCTCTCTCTCTTCTCTCTTTCTCTCTCTCTCTCTCTCTCTCTTTCTCTAGCTCCCTCTCCCTCTCTCTCTTCCAGCTCGCTCTCTATTCCATACTCCGCCGCTTCTACTCGGAAACTTCTAACGAGAATGGCGACGGAGAATCTACGGGACTAAACAACGGACAGGTTGGTCGGCCTCCATTAATGCCAATTATGATTACTAATGAGGTGATACTGTTTGCAGACCCTCGGCGAAGACGAACTCTTCCCCCCGGGTGAAGAGGCCTTCTGGATGCGGCTGCTCGAGACGGAGAAGCTGAGCCAGGACGAGCAGGCCGTCCTGCGCACTCTCGCCACTCTCTCTCCTCGCTACCACGGCGTCGAGACTCTTCGCATCGGAGACAAAGGCAAGGGGCGATGGGCTAGAATATCTGGAGACTGAGCCAGGGCTGTAATATTCGAGATCTGATTTAATATCTAAACTCTAGAGTAGTACTTTCCTTAAACGTGGAAAATTTGCTACAGAATTGGTAGATATCCATCAGTTTTGTAATTTTGAAGAAAGATACTTTGTTAAAAATAGGATTAATTGAATATGAAGATAATGAGGTTGTTTTATTCTCCTCTGCAGACTACACATCGCTCGTGCTCGAGGACATCACTGCCGGCTACAGTATGCCGGCGACCCTCGACGTCAAGATGGGTCTCGTGACGGCCGACCCTGCAGCGTCAGGGAAGAAGCGCGCGAGCGAAGCGAAGAAGTACAAACCCCAGGCGACGCTGGGGTTCAGGCTCTGCGGATATCAGGTGGGTGGGCAGAGGGAGAGAGATAGAGAAAAAAGAGAGAGATATCGAAAGAAATAGAGATAGGGAGAGAACGATTGAGCGTGAGAGAGAGAGAGAAGGGGGAGATAGAGGTGGTGGAAAGAGAGATGAGGCTTGATTGAGAAAGAAAGAGGATGGAGAAGGATAAGAAAGATTGTTAAGGGGGAATGTTGTCTCCGCGACTCTTTGACCTTCCCGCAGAGCTTCTTCTCATTTTATATTCAAAATGCGCCACACGTGCATCCATTATCCCCATGGATTTCGGCTGTCTGTCTTCCTCTCTCTTTCTATCTCTTGCGCGCGCTCTCTCTCTCTCTCTCGCACTCTCTCTCTCTCTCTCGCACTCTCTCTCTCTCTCACTCTGCCTCGCAACAGACGTGGCCGTCGGCAATGTTGCAAAGCTGTGACCATATGTCTCCCTCTCTCACTCTCTGCACTTGTCCCTGTCCTCTCCATCTCTGCTTCTCTCACTCTTGCATGCTCTCTCGCGCCGATCACATCCATGGTGCTCATGGGGGCTCCATTCCCGAAGAAGGTGCCCGGTCTACAATTAGAAGATTATTGCTCCGCCTGTTCTGGCGCGCGCCATGCCGTGAGGAAATGAGAGGGGGAAAGAGAAGAGAGAGAGAGAGAGTGAGCGAGAGAGAGAGAGAGAGAGAAAGGGAGAGAGAGAGAGATTCAGAGCCCTTTTGCACGCTGATGCCGCTTGATGGAGGATATTATGGCGAGAGCGAAAGAGACGAGATAAAGAGGGAGGAAGATAGCGGATGTTGCATATAGGTGATGGGGGAGATATAGAGGGAGTTAGAGAAACTGAGACTGAGAGAGAGAGAGGGAGAGAGATGAAAAGACATGATAAAATCTGTTGCCAGATGCACACAGCTGCTGGAGTCGTCATCAAGGACAAGGCGTGGGGCAAGGCATTCGACGAGAGCGACGTCCATCTGGGTGAGGATAGAGAAAGAGAGAGAGTGAGAGAGGTAGAGAGAGAAAGAGAGAGCAGAGAGAGAGAGAGGGGAAAAGAGAGCAGAGAGAGGTAAAGTCAGAGAGGAAGAGAGAATTAAGACCAAAGGCCGAAAGATATCGTCATTAATCGAACTAGTATGAATCTGCTCAAAGGAACATAAAGAGAATGTGAAATGAGATATGCTTAATGGGGACTGTAAGTTGTTGCCGAAATACATATACCGTAGCCCACTGACCCACTCAGGCCTGGCCGAATTCTTCTCGGGACGCGCGCCGGACGCGTCGCGTGTCGTGGCGGACGCGTTGCGGTTGACGCGGAGCGTACGTGAGTGGCAAGAGCGGCAGCGCCTCGTGCATCTCTACGCATCGTCACTCCTCTTCGTCTACGATCTCGACCCGGAGAGAGAGCCGCGCGTTGATGTCAAAATGATTGGTGAGACATTGCTATTATCCTTTGTGGAAGTCATCTCCCGACCGACTTTGGAAAAAGTGTCTGCGGGGCAAAGTTTTAGGGAATTCTATAAATATGCTGACAGTGAGCCAAAAATATTAATTCGTCCAAAAATAATATACTGACAGATTGGTTTTGTTTTATAATTTAAGAAATATATTTTTTTTCCTCCAGACTTTTCGCATGCATTCCCGGCGCACAACGCACCCGACTCCAACTACATTCCGGGCGCTGACAATCTACTCGCTGCCCTAGGCCGTATCCGATGAATACGTCATCTTTTTTTATATTACTTTCCCTCCAGATTCACTTTTTTCAAAATCATTTATTAATAAACATCTTCTATTTATTCGCCCGTTACCTCTTCTTACAGTTGTAATATTTATCCCTTTCCTCTTCCCGAATCCATTACAGAAAAAGAGAAACATATAATTCCGGTATCATTCTTCTTGCCTCGACACTTTAAAAAATTGTCACACATCTGGGAATAGGGAGAACCATATAGATTCTAAGAATATTATAGATCCCATTGCCATAATAATCCCCTTGTTAGCATTCGTTGCATAGCCTAGCATAATAATAATTCCGAAAGGACATTGATGGTGAATTTCTCTTTGAAAATTCAAATTTGTTACGCTTACCGACCCACCCTTGTGATATGCGTGATAAAGTTCTTTCCGCTTTAATTCCAGCTTCTTTATTTGACATTGTAACATGTAAACTTGAACAATGAATACTTGTTTAGAAACATGATAAAAAGGGAGAGAGAGAGAGAGATCACATTAACAACTTATATTCGTGACTTGAACTCGGGAATGCCATTTCCTAGGTCCCGAAGAACTCATAGCTGACTTGCATGGTCTGCAGGTCCAGGAAGGTCACTGTATTAGTCTCGGAGAACTTGGAGATCGAGAGAAGCAAACACTTCCTCTTGCTACCGTCTCCATCTTCAAACTCCTCCATCCTGGCAGAAGAAGCACCCGGCTGGTTGCCTGCCACAAAGACATGCGGGAATGTCCGTTCAATGATGAGCGGGTCCCGCGCCTCGAATGGGAAGCCATCTACCGTATCCGGGCAAGTGGGGGCAATGTGTGAGGCACGTAGCAGAAAGGCGCAGACATCGCAGCTGGACAGCGAGGTCTGGCGCCGGATGTCTGAGACGTTCTGGCCTGCAAGACATGCTGCTTAGTCTCTGTGGGGTTTTAGAATAACCCTAATTAGGCTGGAGTCAAACCTGTGCAGTTTCCTTAGAACCTTTTCCTCACAAACTAGGTTCGGCTGTCTTTTATCTAATCCTTTTTAATCAAATTTAAAGACTATGGATCCTTCTTCAAGCTCATAATTATAGATATTATTCAGTTCATTTTCTTATCGCTCCATCTCGCCTTCTTAACTTGCTCACAAATACACATCTTCCTGAACACTTGCTTGGACTCATTTCTCAGTTCCATCACCACATGACACCACTCAAGTTGTGCCGCTTTATGGCACTAATTGTAAGATGGTAAAAAAGATGCGCTGTAAAAAAAGATAGAGAAAAGAGAAAAAGAGCGAGAGAGAAGAGGAGAGAGAGAATGAGACACAGAGAGCAAGAGTGAATAAGAGAGAGAGAGAGAGAGAGAGAGAGAGAGAGAGACCGAGCAGGTGTCACCGGTATGGCTATGAATCAGCCTGTCATACGATACAGCCAAATCGGTCGAGTAGAATGAAAAGGATCAGAGAGGAAGTAAGTTGGAGATTGTGGCATGGAGAGCGAGAGATAGAGAGAGAGAGAGAGAGAGAGAGAGAGAGAGAGGGGAGATATAGAGGGGGAAGAGAGATGCACTAAAAGAGAGAGCAGTAGAGAAATAGAGAAACTGTTATAGATGAAAGGGGGTAATCGAAGTAGACCATAAGGATGAGAGATGGGGTGTGAGCCATCTGAGTCAAGGCATCTGAGCAAAGTTGCAAAGGGGCGAACAGAGAGAGAGAGAGAGAGAGAGAGAGAGAGAGAGAGAGTAGTGAGAGGGAGAGAGAGAAGAGAAAAAGAGATGGCAGACGAGGTCGAGGCGGCCGCATTTGAAGTCGCAAGATTGCTCGCCGCGCTAATTGCATGATTAACAACGAGCGTGTAGAGTGGGTGAAAAATGGACGAGAGATACCAGAGAAGAGAAGAGAGAGAGAGAGAGAGAGAGAGAGAGAGAGAGGGAGAGAGAGGGAAAAAGAGAAAGAAGAGGAGGGAGAGAAATAGAGAGAGAGAGAGAGAGAGGGAGAGAAAGACGGAGAGAGATAGAGATAGAGAAAGAGCGAGAGAGAGGAGAAATAGAAAGAGACAGAGAGAGCAGAGGACAAAGAAGTGAGATTCCGGCAGAAGTCTACGCTCTTCACTCCTGGTCTTGTGAGGGGATGTTGACAGTGATAGAACTTCTTCCGTAGAAGTTGGGGGCACTCTCTTAATCTATTTTGACTTTATGATCATTTCTGCACAAAATATAGCAGATGGGGGCAGAGAAATCAAGCCATTTTTTTGGAAATCACTGAACCCTATTCCGTTGTCCTACTGTCATATATTCTACGTTATCCTTAAACTAGTCCATGTCTCTGAGCCCTCTTTCTCTCTCTCTCTCCTCTCTCTCTCTCCTCTCCTTTCTCTCTCCTCTCTCTCTCTTCTCCTTTCTCTCTCTTCTCATCTCTCTCTCTCCTCTCTCTCTCTCTCCAACCTGCACACATCATAAAGTCGACTCCGGCCAGGTTGCACTCGTACGGATTGGTGTGTAGCCGCAGTCCGTGCGCGTCCGCCGCGGTGGGCATGGACACCCTTCCGATCGGCTGCTGCGGCAGCATTTGAGTGCAACAGTCGCCGACGCCTGCCACAATGTCCAGCCAGGTGGCGCGAGCCAGCGGAGCCACGCAGTGGTCGAGGGTCGCCAGGGCTGCCTTCAAGGAAGAAGCTTCATGCTATTTCATATATAACACATACATATAACTATCATAATACATTATAAAGACGCCTGACGTTCTACTTCAAGTAAGAAATGCTTGAAAAGTTGGCATCTACTAAAGAGTAAAAAAAATTGAGAAATACACCTACTTTGTCCGTTTCGATGTCCTGTCTGACCAGCGAGGTGACCATCGACGACATGTCTCGAGCCTTCACACGAAACGTATTTATTTATTTTTCTTTTTCTTTCAATTAAAACTATCCCTCATTTTCACTATATTTTTCTTACTGCATGCGTATTTGAAAAACAAAAGAAAAAAAATTTGGAAAAAAAAACTTTATCAGTCTCTTTCCTCTCTCAGTTATTAATTAGCCACAATATCTCAATGGTCAAGAACTTGATTGGCTTGCTCGCAAATGTTTTCATATGACCTTACTTGAGACTCTTCTCGCTATGCAAACAAAGACCCGTGGGATGACGTAAGTAATGGGAGAGGTGTGAGAGAGGAGAACGAGGATCTTAAAGGAGCCAAAGAGGGCCGACCATCGCTTTCCGCTTACATCATACTTCCTTGTCAGCCCTCCATTAGGTGCCCTAGCCTCTCCCTCTACCCCACAATCAACACTTTCCCGAACAATTATCAACAAGGCCATAGAAAGGAATGCTATGTTCGGGGCGTCTTGCAGTGATACAGCAAGAAATGGAACCAAGGATCAGCAAAGTAGATTAAGCAGCATTCAACTGCCGATGGGCATCCCTCATTTTTGATTACATAAATCGCAAATTGCATTGGAAACGGGCAAAAAGGATTGCCACGAGCCGGGATCGAACCGGCGACCTTTAGATCTTCAGTCTAACGCTCTCCCAACTGAGCTATCATGGCACTGAATGCCTTGTTATGCATACTTCCAAACAGAAAAGGCTCTTAAGGCATGTAAGAGAGCAAGTGTTGTACGCATAGATTTCCCATGATTGTGCAGTAAAATAAACAAGTAAGCCTTTGAATTCCTACATAAAACTGATCTGAAACTGCAAAAATACTCACATTACTTGTTCGCATTAAAACAAATAAATCGTATGTAATAAAAAAAGTAACTAATAGAAAAAAGGTAATTTTTATATTTTCTTAAATGAGTATTATATGAATAAAGAGTAAACTCCTAACCGGATCCTGGTGTGCTATGGAGCTTCCGACGATGACAACTCTCTCCACCCTCATGGCTCTTTTCTGCTGCTCTTCAGAGATGGAGTGGCCCGAGAGCCAGCGAGTGAAGAGGGAGAGGGCAAGCACGGTGCGCGAGTCACGCGTTGCGGAGCCGCTCAGGTTCAGGCCTACGATAGAGGAAGGTTACGGTAGTCCTATTGATACTGTAAGCCAAGTCGAATGAACCTCTTTGCACGCGCATGTTCGACAAAGAGCTCTACTTAATGAGCGGAATCAATCATTGTGTGGGATAACAGAAAGCTTATAGTAGGCAGGAAGAGCATCCAAATTAGCAATATATTTTCTATTTTCCACTTGAAAAAAACAAGGCAGACTCTAAACGTTGACCAGAAAAGCTTGGGGTCTGCGAGTACCATTCACTTTCAAAATAACAGCCATTACTATCTACGTTTTAAATTATGGATATAAGGATAAGGGCAAGTGAAGAGTACGCACAGTACCCCAAACTGCAGCCCATTTGAATACGGTATGCATTTTAAAGTAGTCTAATGTTCGAAATAAGCGCGATATGTTCTTAGGAAGACAATGGGGCAGACTTGGACAAAGCCCTGTAAAATAATAATCTCTTTCTTTGGTAGGGTTTCCATAAGCAATACTATACCATTCACCAATATTGTTACCGATATCATGTCTTGCAGTCGCATCAACTCTCTATTAATATCAGCTGTTTTCATCTTATAACTTTTTTCCACTTTTCCGCTTCATCTTATTACTTTTTACGCAAAAAAAATCATAGTGAGGAAATATTGAGGATAAACTCTGTCTTAAAAGTTCTAACCAGAGATGAAGGCGATGGTGGCGGGAGGAAGAGTGGAAGGCAGTGGAGCCTGGGGCGCTGCTGCCGGCCAGATTATCCTCTCCACATCGAACGTATTCTCCGGAGTCTAAATTGACACTTTTCCCCCCATTGTTTTGACATCTAATTTTCGCTTTAAAATGGTTTTAAAAGCCCGAGTCGATCAGCAAATGAAGCTTAAAATCTACAGTACTATTCTGTCTGTACATTTGAATCTTGAGGATTACGGTACTCTTTAGGTCACAGAACAGCCTCTTTAGCATCAAATACAAACAACTTTTTCTTAAAGTCAACTTGAACAGCAAACAAATAGGAGACATGCAAAATTAAAATAATAAGCCCACCTGTTTCCCGTAGAAACCGACTATGACTCCTGTTGATACTTCGTCCATTTTTACGCTTTCCTAAAATGTAAAAAAAATAAAAAGTTTCGCCTAAAAAAAGGAGACCAAGAGGCTACAAAATAAGATTAATCCTGGTAAAACGAAGAATTATTTCTTCTCTTATAGTTAGAAAAAAAAACAACATTCGGTTGCCCTTACCGTAGTCATCGAATTCAAAAGAAATTCAACTGAAAAGCAAACGCGAATTGTAAAGATCATGCAAAAGAACAAAAAAAAAACCAGTGCAATGGCCAAAGCAAAGAAACTCGCCGAAATGCGAATAATCTGCGATTCGTCCTCGATTTCGATGAAGTCGGACTTTGTGATGAACGTGTTGCGGTTGCTGTGCTTCTCTCCGCCGCCGCCACTGCCACCGGCGCCGTCTCCAGCGACCCCTCCGCCGTCGCCTTCCGTTTCGATGTCGTCTGTTAGATGCTCGTCCGAAGCGAGCACCTGGCAAGTATATAATTTATCAATTCAATAAATACGTAAAGATTTACCATCATCATGCTGAATTTTATTACCTTTTCTTTAAACTCTAGCTTTAAATAACCCTATTTAATCTGGTCTACAGTGTTTCATTGTCCATTTCGGTAGAAATAATAATTTTTTTATTCCTTTTTGCTGCCGTAAATTTAAGGCGTTATAGAAAAATTAATCTAATTAAATAGAACCTTGAGAACTCCAGCTCGATTCTCCATGCGCTTCTCAACAGTCCCAATGATCAGAGCGCTCTTGCCGAATCGTAAGGCATCAATTCGTGTCTGTTGAATCTTGTCACCTGAATATTAAGGACTCTTTTGGCTGACATAATGACGTCAAACAATATTAGTTGTGGAGCAGAAACTTAAATGTCCTTGTAGAATAAATTTTATAACAAAAGAGAAATCCAAGACCAAATAATAGTAAATCTTTGTATAAACAGGAGAACAGACCAAGAATATGTTTTGCGTTCCTCAGAACGCGTCCGTAGAGCGCGCCGAGCCGCACACGATACATGATGTTGTACTGGCGGCGGAAGCAGTCATCGGAAAGGTCCGTCTCATTCAGCAGATACTTCAGCGAGTTGTTCTTGTACGGCAACTCGATGCGGCGCGCCTCGTTCACCATCGCTGGAGAATTCAAAGAATGCAAAGAAAATACGAATACCGCACCTTGTCAAATGAACAAGCATCTCAGCGAAACATCAACAGCGAAAATAAACATAATTATTTTAAAGAATGAATAATTCAAAGATTCTCCAGAGAACACATCCATTCCGTGATGCTATCATCGACAGTAATTTTAAATCAAACATAAGAGAAAGCACACTGGTTTACACTGGATAATATTCAAAGATGTGAGAAGAATGCGAGGAAACGTTATGACGCACCCAAAAATGTCCGCTTTTCGCGTGGACGGATAACGTCCCAAATATTCTTAAGATAAAATTTTTCTCGCAGAGCTAAAAGACTGCCTGCGTTCGAAAAGCTTTAAGCCATGTAACTTCACTTTCTAACAACAGTAATTGTCAACATGAGAATAGCGAAACAGAAGAGTCAATGAAGACGGCATTCTACGCCTGATATTCGTGTGAAGCATCGTGATCTAAAACGCAGAATGAAAAGCTCCGCCAATACGCAAGATACAAATGCATAAAACCCACGAACCACACGATGTATAGGAAAGCGAACAGAATCCGGGAAACACATTATTTAAACTTCCCGCTTTTGAATTATTTTGAAATGCACCACAGCACTTTAAATTTTACGACACACATCATTTACGTCTGTCCTGATTAGATTACAATGGAGCACAAGAAAAGTTATAAAAGAATCGAAGCGTTTATGTCGACCACTCGAAGCGGAGAGGGGAGGGGGGAATGGAGATGTCGTCATGAGAGAAGCTCTCGCTACTGGGCCGAGATCGGCAGAGTCACCTCGCCAGCAAGGGCGGCCGCCTCAAGAGGAAAATGCCTTTAGAAATAAGTAATCATTTTGCACAATAGCTTCTCAAACAATCGGTCACCTCGAAATAATTCTATAAAAAAGATGCCAAAATGAGACCGAAGCTTGTCGAATAACTACCATAGATTAATCCCGGCGGCAGGGACCGTGGCCGCGGGGGGATCGACGGAGAGAGCAGATATGGCGAGAGAGTGAAGGTGGAGAGGAGAGCGCAGACGGCTTAATACAGGCGACTGTGGAGCAAATGAGGAAAAAAGCTTCTTTTATACTGCCAAAGCGCACTTTGCATTCTAAATTTGTGCACTTTTCAATGCAATCTCCACCTTTGCACTTGAAACTTCCCCTTTTATTTATCATGCAATTTCGCCAATTGGCAGACCCTCATTTGAGCAAATAGGGCAGAAATTCAAGACTGAACATTTTCGGGCATGAACTAGATAAATTGTATGCTCAGTTGTAACCCATATGTAAATATGAAGATCAATAATTCACGTGTCGATGTGAAAGCTCTTCCTTAAAGGACTTCACCCTCCTAAAGGATTAGCAAGCTTTTTCTGCATTTTCACATTCACCATATTAAAAAAAAACTACTGTCTTGAATAAAATGTACAACGTCTCCACTTCAAGCACATTTTTTTTATTTGAATTAGCGGGGGATCTGGAACCACTCGCAGCGGAACTGCATGGCCACGCCGTCCAGGGTGTTGGTGTAGTCGAAAAAATTTCATGAAAAATTTTTGCATGCATAAGTGCACTTCGGAAGGCAAACATGGACATTTTCTGCCATTTTTGACCTTTTCAGTTCAACACGCGAACATGCAAAATATCACCTTGATGGTCACATTAAATTTGAGCTTTGCACTGATTCTCACCCATTTGGTCATTTCAAGACTCCATTAAAGGCACGTAGACATAATTTGTTTTGTTTTGCAGAAAATGTTCAATCTTGAATTTCTGCACTTTTTGTTCAAATGAGAGTTGGAGAAATTGCACGCCAAATAAGAGGAAACTTTTAAATTCAAAAATGAACATTGCACTGAAAAGTGCACAAAGTAAGAATGAAAAGTGCGTTTTGGCAGTATAAAAGAAGCCTTTTTCCTCATTTGCTCCACAGTCGCCTGTCTTAAGCCGTCCGCGCTCTCCTCTCCACCTTCACTCTCTCACCATATCTGCTCTCTCCGTCGATCCCCCCGCGGCCACGGTCCCTGCCACATCAGATCGCCAATCTGGGTGCGGCCCGCCTTGTCTTCAAGGTTTGTTGTTCCATAAACTTATCTTTATAGTAAAACAATAAAGTAACACAATATTCACCTTCCAATCCAAATTTATAAATTTATTTTTTCGCGTTAAAGTAACTTAAGTCTTCTTCCTTGCAGGTGAAGTCGTCGAACAACAACGAGTACCGCCTGAAGCCGGTGTTCGGCTTCGTTGAGCCGGGCGCGGCTGGCCCCCTCGAGATCTCTCGGCTGGCCGGAGCACCCAAGGAGGACAAGCTCGTCATCCAGTTCGCAGAGGCGCCGCAGACGCCGCGGATGCCAGCGCGGCTTTCAAGGTTTCCAGCGATATTCGAGGAGATTTGTTGACATAAGCGAATGATTCTTTGACAAACAATTGGCAAAATGATAAATTATTCCTAAACGCATTTCCCTCTTGAGGCGGCCGCCGTCGCTGGCGAGGTGACTCTGCCGATCTCGGCCCAGTAGAAGAAGCTCCTCCCCTGACCGCATCTCCATTCCCCCGCCCCTCTCCGCTTCGAGTGGTCGACGATAAATGCTTCGCATTTATCACAACTTTGGTTTACGTGGAAGGTAAATAAGAAAGGAAAGAAAAAATGAACATATATGACAATGAGCTGTCAGATCATTTTTTTTTCATTCACAATCCTTTACCCGTGGTTCCCTTGCTTTCCGTGGGATCTTTCTTCGCGAGAATATAAATGCCCGCTATTTGGCACGGATCAAATGTAGGAAAATCACAAGTAATGCAAAGAAAATTTTTCTGTTTTACTGGAGAATGCTTTTTACTACACACACAGAAAAAACATTCGTGATATATCACGAAAGGACGTACGAATATATTATTGTGTTTTCAACATACGATTCTATTCGTGAATACCGCAGGGAAAATTAGTGTGTCCGAAGGAAGAATTTGTAGAATGTTGCCGCGGGCAGCGGGGTCCCCCAGGCGCAATAACTTTTTGCCGTTTTTTGCATACCTCTGGCTGTGAGGGAAAAGAGACAGTGAAGAGAGAAAGAGAGAGAGAGAGAGGGAGGGAGAGAGAAAAGCTTTCTCTACCCAATTTTTCTCACTCTCTCTCAGGCAATGAGTCTCTCTCTCATCTCTCTCTCTCTCTCTCTCTCAGGCAATGAGTCTCTCTCTCTCATCTCTCTCTCTCTCTCTCTCTCTCTCTCTCTTCAACTCTCTCAGGGGCGAAGGGTGCGTAGAGCTGTATGGCTTAATGCTCGGAATACAAGCTACACACGTCATACATATATCAATCGATAGCTTTCGCGAAGGCGAACAACTTTTCCATACATTTCTTTTTGCTTCAACGATTTTTTAATCTTGTTTTACGTTGTCAAAATATTTAAGCCTCTCTTTCGGCTTTACAGTCAGAAGGCACTTTTTGGGGACATTTTTATTTGCATAGAGCGTAAAAAGATCTATTAATCGGAGTTTCATTCTATAGAATTACTTCAGGCATTTGCCAGTAATGAATTTTTAAATGTAATTTTGACCTGTTTGTTGTGCTACGTACTACGAATACTTCCTTTGGGCGCAAACGTCCGCGCTCGAAAAGCTAGATTCTACGAATATTTACTTAGCCCCTTGGCGGATCACAAATTTTACGAATATTTTTTCTGTGTGTACTTGTGATTTCTCTACATTTATTCCATCTCTGGCCCGAAGCGCGGAGAGCGAGAAGAAAGGATCCCTTCTGATCCCCCGGAAAGCTGAGGAAACAACTGTTTCTCTAATTTGGTTAGACTGAAAAAGTACATTATTTAAATTGTACTATGTAAATTCATCCTATAGAGAGCCCTAATCTGGATTTATTTATGACAGTAATTTAGAACAAACGGGATTGTGAAAAATTTAGAGATGAAAATGGATAGTAGACGATAGTGGAAAAAGAGTGGAGAGACATCGGAAGAAAAGATAAACAGAGAAAGAATGAGAGAGGGAACAGCTTGCCCAAGGCATTCTACGCGAAGCAGTATGGAAACAATAAGGTGATGGACAGCGAAGTTGTCGACGAGTGAAGTTCCCGATAACAATAAGTATAAATTACTTTTTAAACAAATTCATGACAGAGAAATCCAACGGCAGAATAGAACCCTAATAACACACACGGATAGTGCGGCTTCCTGTATTGAGGGGTGGAATAAAGGATGGCCTCGGACGGTGAGTGGAATGATGGAAGGAAGCGTGAAATCGTTCAGGTTCTGGATAAAATATACCGTAATTATTATAGCCTTTTTATATACCAAGCTCTTGTGATTTTCTTGCTTATGTTTTGTAACTCTTTATATTTCGCTTTTTAGCAAACATATTAAAAATGAACTTGGTACTCCTGACCGTCGGAGCCTGAAGGCTCCGCCAGCTTCTAAAAGAAGAAAAGCTTTCAATTTCGGTAGGTAAAGTGTCTCTACGCCTTGTTGAAACAGCTATGTACAGCTGTATTTTCATTATAGGCTTTTATCTAAATAACTCAATTCATAGATTAAACTTACTATATGGAGCCAAAAAAATTATGATCGGCTGTTGATCCATAAATTTAATTTAAAATAAATTGAAGAAGCAGGAGTGACCTCGCCGACATTTGTACGCTCCGTCCTCTCCGTCTTGCCCAGCCTCGTCTGCAATATTAAGGTTAATTCTAAATGAAAAAGACGGCATGGCAAAAAAGGGTATCAAGATATTTCAAAATTCGATAGGCGGGTAATTAAAAAGACCCGCACCTTTACCTCCTTGCTGCCCGGTTGCATCTGCCTCTTCTCAGCGGACTGCCTTGGAAGATTCTGCAATCGACACGCTGTACTTTGTACACGAGGGCGCTTTGTTTTGTAAGCAATAAAACATTTCTTTTTTCTACTGTATTCGGCTGAAATTGTCCATCAATTGCGCGGACATTTATTTTTTTAACCTTCGTAAATTTGCAAATTTGTGATACCTTCCGTATTAGGGATTAAAGTATGCAAATGTCTGCAAATTCATTGAAAATGCCAAAAAATCCAGAGTTGGCTCTAAGTCAAAAGAGGGACACGACGACTAGTTTACATTTCGGTGGCCCAGGTACCAAAGTGTCGCTTCGCTCGGACTCCAATCAATCGATTAACAATTTCATAACAATTTGATTTTTATTCTCTGAAATTCCCCTCTCAAAATATTTAGGTAGGTACGAGAGAATTCATACCGCTCAGCCGGACGCGGCTTGACCTTGTCTCCTGAAACATTAACACTATTTTATTTTAATCAAATTGTTTTGCTCTTATAACCTTGATCGACGCTCCCTTCTTGGACGCCTTGGACATTTTGCTCTTCTTCTTCTTCTTTTGCCTGAAGTACAGCGGAAGGAGCGCGAGAAAGGCGAGAGCGGCGTGGAGAAGCTGAATAAAAAGAACGGTTTAATCCATTTCATCTTTCCAACTGGTTTTCACTAGGTTTTTTTGGACGGAGCTTCATGTTATTTTTTTTTGTTCCTTCGAACTGTCTTTACCACCATTCTTTTCAACATTTGAGGCCATTTAATATTATTATTCCTCCTTTTATTTCTATTTCTTGGAGTATCCATTACTTTCTGATAGTAATATTTTGAAGTTTTAAAGTTAATTACAAATATGTATATGAGAGATAAGAACCAGTGAGAAGAGCATGCGAGGGAGCAGTCGACCGGCCGCAGTAGTCGAGCAATAGGAAAGTGAAGTCTCAAAATAGGCAAGCAGCTTTTTATAAGTCAGTCCGTCATATATTTACATATGAAACATAAGCCATTAAACTTCTTCAATTCAACTTTGATCGTTGACCTTGAGCACGAAATTTTGACCTTTCCTGATGGGATTCCTCTTGAAATAGAGTACGGAATGAAGTTTATATTCAAAGTTCCAAAGAAGATAGAAAACTTTTTGCCTTTTCAAGTTCAATAATTTTAAACTTTGATCTTAATATCAAATAAGGTTCTATCAAAGGCTTTTTATCGACTTTCTTCTGCTCGACGTGACGGTCTTTAAGATGAGTACATTGAACGATTTTTCTCGCTTGATCGCCATTTGTCTAGTCTTTGACGGGAAATTGTTGAGAATGCAACAAAGATTCCTCGTCTTTTATTTCATCCATCTTAATCATTTCCTTGTGCTTGTTTTTTAAACAGAAGCTAAGAAAGGTATAAAGGTGACTGAGAATTTGAAGGTTTTGCTAACGGGAAGAATTCCCTCCTGTCGAATCCATGCGTGGACATTCGGCATAGAACACGTCTTGGGAGCACGACATGAAGCATCTCACAAGAATGCATCCTTCCGCTTTCCTCGCTTCCCACCTCCTGCGACCTCGGAGGTCGCGACCTCTTCCCAAGTGGCTGTCGCTTCTTCGTTCGCATTTTGCATGCTGATCATCCACCGAATCCAGTCGTCTTTCTCGATGACCGAACTCTCGTCACCATCGAGTGTCACTCCAATGATGGCGCCAACGTCGACTGGCGACTGATGTTCGTCCGGGTCGATGATCGTTTCGCATTGACCATCTCGCACTCAGCCGCCTTCCGCTTCTGGCCTTTCGATGAAGAAGCGCCGCTGCGAATGCTTCGTGCGAGTTCGAGCGTCGCGAAACACCTCGAGCTCAAGGTGTTCGTGTCAACGGCTCTCACAGCTCAAGATGTTTCTGCCGGTGGCCATGCCAGCGTCGGAGTGTTCAAAGTGGAGTACCATGACAACGGTATCGTCACGATTTCCATTCATCAGCGGGTGGAATGTGAGGTGGATGGTCGAGATCATGATGAATAGGAGCGAATTCAAGGTTGGCGCGTGCGACTCTAGTTACTGCAGTCAAAAGGTAAAAGAGTCTGGAGATACAGTAGTCATAACTCCTTTCCTCACCCTATTCCTAACTCTAACTAGGAGAAGCTTCGCAGACTCCTTCTTCAGCAAGATTTGAGCCCTATGTGCATGTTAGATTGCTCGGTCGCAGTAATTGCTAGTTTCTCTTTGTTTCAAACAAAAAATTACCAAAAGTTTCTTTTTAAGATTTAAGCGACGACAGTTAAAGATGGGGCATTGTAACGAATACTGTAAAAAGGCTGAAGTATTTATTTAATTTTCCTGACTATTGTAGACTCGTCTCTGCGATTCAGATGACTCTCAGAAATGAAAAGATTTTAGCTGGAAGTGAAGATGACCGACCTCGACCTTGGTTGCTCCACGACGCTGAGACTGCGAGAAATGCCGACCGACTGGAACAAGACGCTGAGCTCGGAGGGCGTCGTGCACTCTTCAGGAGGGCGAGTCTTCGCTCTCTCGGAACTTCTCCGCCCAGCTCAAGAATCACTCTTGCTTTGACCATCGCTCCATTGCACGCTCACTTTATTAATATACCATAAAACAATACTCTGGAGCCACCGGCTTCTCGAAGTGGCTGCAGAAGGCGTGCCTTCAAACCCCCCCCCCCCCGCCTCCTTTGTGATCTCCCTTCTCTCCTTTACCGTATAACCCTAATTCCGCATCATTTATTTCATCCATTTTTATCATTTCCTGATTTTTTTTAAATTAAAGGATCCTTTATACATTCATTACTCGCCATCACTTCAGTAATCGAAATTATATCTCTCCTCTCTTCACGCATAGTGGCGCTAGCAATAAGATAGTCCGGGCCCCAGCCTTTTCTAAGGCTGCTAACATAAGATATGCGCAGAGATGGTAGCGTTTTAATGTGCAGTCTAGCAATTTTTGTAAGTAATAATTTCGCCTCCCACTGATTTGCCATACATTTAAATGTAACTGTACATGTGCTATTGATTAACTTAAAATGATAGGGTTTCTGAATTCGTAATTTTTGTTAATTATGTAAAAGCTCCCAAAACATCTTCCTCCTAATGTTATATGAACTTTTTATATCAACACGATAAGGTCACTTCTTCATCCTGGTAACATGTGTTCTCCGTCTTTAATTGAACGAACACGCCGAGAGACAGTGAAATGTTGTGGAAGTGAAGACTATTCTGCGCTGGATACACCAAGTAAATATGTCCCTACATACATTCATATGTAGTTGGGAGGGAGATCTTTAATTCGGCATGGATGGGTGGAGGAAGACAAAGCTTCCTCCTTTAACAGAAGATACGAAAAGTATAAAGTTGACTGAGAATTTGAAAGTTTAGCTAACGGGTAGAATTCCCTTCTGTCGAATCCATGCGTGGACATTCGGCAAAGACCACGTCTTGGGAGAACGACCGGAAGCATCCGTCTAGAATGAGAGATCTTTTCAGAAAAGATTAAACACTTTTTTATGTATCTATTTAAAATTATGACGGAATGATGTAATAAAATAATATTAATAAAATACTTGATGATTATCAGACATCGATAGAATAGTCAAAGTCAAAGTAGCTATTACACTCGCTCTCTCCATCCCTCTCACTCTCTCCATCCCTCTCACTCTCACCATCGCTCTCACTCTCTCCATCCCTCTCACCCTCTCCATCCCTCTCACTCTCTCCATCCCTCTCGCTCTCTCAATCCCTCTGGGTATTTGTCTTTTTTATACTTTTTTCGTCATAACCCTTCAGTCACTTTACACTCAATTCGATCATTATTAAAAATTGCAATGCTTATTCAACCGCAAACTCCAATGTGGTGCCTCATCACCTTTTATTTATTCGCTCAAAGTCTTTCGTTCTCTCAATCTCTCTCTCGTTCTCCCTCTCCCTTGCTCTCCCACACACACTCCGCCTCTAACACTAGATCCGTCAAAGTCTCAATCCCACCTCACTTCCACTTCGAGAATGCATGGCATCCACCCGGTTGCGTCCCTCTCTTCTTCCTGGTCCGTAGTCGCAGTCAGTGACTCACTTCTCGTCCTCTCTTCCGCTGAACCTGAGCAGCTACTCCGTGAGCACCGCGTCCTTTCGCTCTCCTCGCTGCCCACCTCCTGCGACCTCGGAGGTCGCGACCTCTTCCCAAGTGGCTGTCGCTTCAACGTCCGCATCTTGCATGCTGATCATCCACCGAATCCAGTCGTCTTTCTCGATGACCGAACTATCGCCACCATCGAGTGTCACTCCAATGATGGCGCCAACGTCGACTGGCGACTGATGTTCATCCACGTTGACGGTTCTGAACTGGCCATTTCGTACTCAGCCGCCTTCCGACTCCCGGGCACCGTCAGCGCGGCGCCACGAATGCTTTGGATGAGTTCGAGCGACGCGCAACAACTCGAGCTCAACCTTTTGATGTCGACGGGGGGCGATGTCGAACTATTCAAAGTGGAGTGCGATGGTGCCGATGACGTGACGAGTACGAGTCTACTCTACGGCATGATGTATGTGAGGTATAAAATGGAGGCAGCGATGAACAGGGCAGAATTCAAGGTTGGCGCGGACGACAGAAGAAACAGTAGTCATAACTATAACTCTCAGCTTTTTAATCTTAAAGAGAATCCTTAACTCATGGTCAGGCTACATACAGTCCCGCTCAACATTGTTGGGTCCGGTATTAATAGTATTAATAGTATTAATATAAATAATACAAAATGGAATAGCGCGCTGAATACGCATTTTCGTGCCATTTCGCGTAGGAGTTTAACTATTTCGACCATGGAGATTACGGCTGTGAAGACCGTTTTCAAAAATATGCTGAAATGGCAGAGATCTCATAATATTGCATTTAATTTGGCCGTGTATGGGTTCCAAACGGGCTGGCTTCAACTCCTGGACTACAAAGTGCAAAATAAAGTGAAATTTTCAGAGCACTTCTTACGTTTTTTGAGTTTCTTGTTTTATTTCGTTTGAGTTTCTCATTTTGTTTATGTATAAACGACGAAAAAAAAAAGCAAAAAAAAATTTTCGTGCTTGCAAAAATCTGTTCTCAAAAGGGTATCAAACCGAGACCTCAAGATTGCCGGTCAAAGACTTACCAATACTCTACAGACGGTACGAAGCGATCTGCTGATACCTTTCTTTGGACAGCGTCGATTGCCTCACAAAGGAAACGTCGATTCTGAACACTCTCTGTTTCATACTTTAGTGGGAAACAGAGAGAGAGAGAGAGAGAGAGAGAGAGTGAGAAAGAGGCGTAAGAAGGTGCAGCGTCGACTACATCTACTCTGCGTTTCAATCTGAAGCTACGGTATGACGTTAGACCAACGATTTTTTTCTTCTCATTGTCAGCTAACAGCACCTACACCTTCTTTCACCTCTCTCTTTCGCCCTCTCTCTATCTCTTTCTCTCTCTCGCTCTCTATTTCTCGCTCCACGGGTCTCTCTTTCTCTTTCTCCCTCTCTCCCTCTTTCTCGTTCTCTCGCATTCCCTCCTTCCCTCTCTCTCTCTCTCTCTCTCTCTCTCTCTCTCTCTCTCTGTCTCCCACTAAAGTATGAGCGAACGTGTTCAGAATCGACGTTTCCTTTGTGAGGCATTCGACGCTGTCCAAAGAAACGTATCATCAGATCTGTTCGTACCGTCTGTAGAGTATTGGTAAGTCTTTGACCGGTAATCTTGAGGTCTCGGTTCGATACCCTTTTGAGAACAGATTCTTGCAAGCACGAAATTTTTTTTTTGCTTTTTTTCGTCGTTTATACATAAACAAAATGAGAAACTCAAACGAAATAAAACAAGAAACTCAAAAAAACGTAAGAAGTGCTCTGAAAATTTCACTTTATTTTGCACTTTGTAGTCCAGGAGTTGAAGCCAGCCCGTTTGGAACCCATACACGGCCCAATTAAATGCAATATTATGATATCTCTGCCATTTCAACATATTTTTAAAAACGGTCTTCACAGCCGTAATCTCCATGGTCGAAATAGTTAAACTCCTACACGAAATGGCACGAAAATGCGTATTCAGCGCGCTATTCCATTTTGTATTATTTATATTAATACTATTAATACTATTAATACCGGACCCAACAATGTTGAGCGGGACTGTAGGAGAATCTTCGTAGCGCTACATTTGTTAGATTACTTTGTCTCTCGAATTGCACGTTTCTTTTTGTTTCCAACAAAAAGTTAATGAGAGTTAAGAAAGTTAATGAGAGTTTTTCAAAAAGATAATGAGAGTTTGTGCACCTTTAAATATAGATAATAGATATAAACATTCTAGCACTTTTACAGAATTTATTGTTATAAATTCTGTAATAGTGCTAGAATGTTTATATCTATAATCTATATTTAAAGGTGCACAAACACAAACATAATCGGTTTGCATTTTCCTGACTATTCTAGTCTCGTGTTTCTAAATGCGGTTTTCTCGCCCTTCGTTCGGGCAAAAAAGCGCGAACTCAAGATTGAGTTTATCCCTTTTAAGTACATCCTTGCGCCAGCGCTCGCCAGCCGGCCCTCGCGCCCGCCGGCGAGCGTGCTCGTCTACGGCAGCTACACTGCGTCCGTACTCTACCGACGGACGGCCGCGAGCGAAGCGGACGAGGCGCGGACGCGGCCCGTGGGCTGGGACTACCGCCCGCTCTACGACGAATTCGCGCGCGTCGACGCGGCGACCACGCGGTGGTCGGAGACGGTCGCCGGCGTGCAAAGATTCTTCTTCTCGGCAAGCAAGTCAGATGAGAGTCAAGTCAGTCTATTCATCATATTATTTATATTATTTTCCTTACACATAAAGTTCTTCAAAAGAGATTTAATATGAAATGCAAGACGATTAAGATAACTCTGGAAATGAAAAGATTTGAGCTGGAAGTGAAGATGACCGATCTCGACCTCGGTCGGTCGACGATGTTGAGGTTGCGAGAAGTGCCGACCGACTGGAACAAGACGCTGAGCTCGGAGGGCGTCGTGCACTCTCCAGGCGGGCGAGTCTTCTTCGTCAGAGACCGCATTTTATATCAGGCATGCCATGTTCTTTTCTTGAACGCAAGAAATGAAATGTTATATTGTATTTTATTACATTACTCGATTTCAGTAGGTTACAATTGTACACATGGTATACATACTTTTCATCCAATTCCTCCCTCTTTCCAGATGCGTCTGGGGGGCGTGGCTCCTCTTACTGAGATCGCCCTCTCCGTGTGCTGGTCGCTGCTCTCCTCGAACCTCAAGAATGACTCTTGCTTTGACCATCGCTCCATTGCACTTTCGCTTTATTAATAATAGTAAAACACAGTAATCTGCGTCGCTCTTCTACTTCCATCAATCATTTGTAGCTGATCATTCAGAGGCAGCTGCTTTATAAATGTCACTGACCATAAGCTTTTCCCCTTCTATGTTTGAAATCACTTTTTGTATTGCATGTGTATTGAATGAAGGCTCTAGGAGCTGTCCTATAAATGTAAGGAGCATCCAACCCGCGGCGAGTCGCTCCTCCTCGCTTGAAGGGCCCTATCACTACATTGGCAATTGCCACTCCTTCCAGCATGCCCCCATAGCTCAGTGGTATAGAGTCTACGACTCTAGAGCTAGACGTCGCGGGTTCGAATCCGCTGGGAAGCTAACTTTTCAGCAGCCCCGCCAGTGATTCCCTAACATAAAGAACATGGAGGCGTTTCGAGCTTCATTTCATAATAACCATCAGAATCATTATAGTCAAAATACATCATAATAATAGTAATAATAATAGTGTGGGAAGATGATTCTGAAATCACAGTCTCTACTGCCAGCCAGACATTACGAATACACTGATAATAGAGGGAGGGGGAAGAAGGGAAGTAAACAGAGAGAGAGACAGAGAGAGAGAGAGAGAGAAAGAAAGAGAGAGAGAGAGAGAGAGAGAGAGAAAGAGAGAGAGAAAGAGAGTAATAAAGAGACAGAGGAAAAGAATGTGCGGGATACTGATGGAAAACATAACTGTTTTTGGCTTCCGAAAAAAGGTTAGCCGGAAAAAATGGGAGATACGCGAGAGGTACACGACACACTCTACACTTGTTACCAAATCAGTAAGACACCGAAAAATCAAGGATTACAACTTAAAAGAGGAGGAAATACATATATGTATATGGAAGCGGGAAGAAAGGCAGAGAAATACGACAGGAAAACGAGAGGGCCCAGGTTCTAACTTTAACTATATCAGATGACGATGTGGCTCAAGTTGCGACAGAATCTAACGCGCAAATCAGGTTTCAGATGCCTGGGAAAGAGGCGTCAGAAGCGGGATTGCTAACCATAAGGACATGTGTTCACGACACGAGACAAAAAAGGAGAGAGAGAGAGAGAGAAGACAGAGAGGGAGAGAAGACTGATAGAGAGAACAAAAGGAGAAAGAGAGAGAGAGAGAGAGAGAGAGAGAGAGAGAGAGAATATCTCGGCACATTCATATTATTTGCAAGAGAGTAAAAAATTCAGGCCAAAAATGCTTTCATATAGAGAATATAAGACGAAACACAGAAGAAGGAGAGAACATGTTTTGGCAAAAAGGAGATAACATGAAACAGACCTTACTGATCGATGACTGGAAAATGGTAAAATTTATTCACCGCTGGGCACAAATCTAGAGAGTTCAAAAAACATTTCGCTACTTCTTTTAAATATGTAAACTTAATGGGGTAAACAATTTCTTTCCCAAAATGATCAATAGCACTCGAGCTACATCTCATTTAAAGTAATCTCGCAAGAGAGACTTCTGAAATATGGTGCTGAATGGGGGTGTAATGAGTGAGAGGTCTGCTTGAGGGGAATCACTTGAGAATCACCAGCATAGTCTGGTGCTTCGAGATTGTAAATGGGTGGTGGATGTCTGCTTGCAAGCGGTGCCACTCCTTCCTGCAGTGAGGGCACTTCGGGCTCGGGTATGCCGGGTTGTTCACGTGCAGGCCGAGGCATCTGGAACAGTGCCTTTGTATTGCTAGCTTGAGAGAAAGAGAGAGACTGCGAGAGAGAGAGAGAGAGAGACAGAGGGAGGTAGAGAAAGAACGAAAGAGAGAGGGAGAGAGGAGAATGAGAGAGAGAGACAAAAAGAGCGAGCACTGACTTCAGACACATCGCATGTCCGCATTCGCGACACATCACTGGCATGTCCAGGTAGATATTCAAGGTATATCATCCTACCACGGCTCCTGCACTAGATGGTTCTCATCTTTCAACATCAGCGGAGAAAGAGAGAGAGAGAGAGAGAGAGAGAGAGAGAGAGAGAGATTTGAAGATGGTGAGGAGAACTATAGAGAGATGGAAGGGCAGTACTCCTCTGCCACCCTTATTGCTCTCTTCCTCGAACCTCCAGCTTTCTCCCGTTCATCTCTAACCCTTACTACGCTGGCATTCTCCTTTCCTCCTTTCTCCCCCTCACCCCTCCTCTTTTCTCACCCTTACTGCTCTCTCTCTCTCTCTCCCCTCCTCCTCTCTCACCCTTACTGCTCTCTCTCTCTCTCTCTCTCTCTCTCTCTAACTATCCTATTCACCACTCTCATACTAAATTCACGCAGCTAAACACCATTGTCGTGAATGCAAACTTCTAGGGGAAATTCTATTGAGACCGCAGGGTCGCAAGAATAAATTAGCTGCGAGTCGAACGCACGATTGGCAAGAGAAGCCAGCGATTTCCGGAATTATAAATTGACCGTTAGGATGTGCCTGGGGCAGCATGGCCAGCAATCAGTTAACGGCTACTAGTCTACATGTCCACGTTGCAAAAAAAAATCAATAATAAGGACTGGAGCTGTTAGATCCAATACTTATCACTTGTTCAACGTTTTCCTTCTATGCACTGATTTCGGAATCTCATTCAAGAGCAGCCACAGTCAATTTCGATCACATCTGCTGATAAGGATTCAAATGTTAATGGGACGAGCGAAAACTTCAGATCAGCCACCCATTACTCTCACAATTACATCTACTCTTCAAACACAAATCAAGAGATCTCCCTTGTTGACCCGATCAACAAGACTTGGTTGAAACGGAGAACCGTACTTTGCGCCGGAAACATCCTCGGCGGTCGCTGTGGCTGCTGCACCTGGACGAACTGGCGCAGCTGCGGATTCTCTTCGGGCATCTAAAAAAAATATTGATTTTTAAATGCTATTCGGTGTATAATATTTTAAAATAAATATCTACGGCAAATATCCAAACTCCTTTAAGCTTAAGCGAAAATAGTGTAGTTGCAGATAAGTTAATAGTGCTTCTAATAAGTTCCTTCCAGGCTTTTAATCGAAAACAGACATATAATAATCAGGTATCGATTTAAAATGGCTACAAAATCATTTTTTTAAATATGAATGAATTTATCAAATTCCACTAGCATATCCAACCGGCTGTCTGGGCGTGATGACCTGGCGAGGCGGAGGCTGCGGATCACCGGGGTCAAGCTGAGGATTCTGCTGGCGATTCACGCCTGGAATGCTCACTGCTTAAAATACCCTTGCTTTTCTATCACTATGAATCCTAGGTAACTTACTTGTTTTTAGGTTCTCAAAACTCGTACCCGCCCGCTTTTGCTTGCTATCTGATAGAGAGCTAGTTACCTGAATTAGATCCACGAGTTCGAAGCGATTCGAGAAAAAGACGATGCTCAGCATTCTACAATCATAATATACTTAAACATGAATATTAGGTTTAGGCCAGCCCATCGTTCGCAAACTCTCGGCCCAGCCCGGCCCGTACTTTTCCCGGCCTTATTGTTAGAATTTTGGGCCCGGCCCGCATTAATATGTTCGAAACTTGAGAGGTTTATTTTCGTGATTTATAAAAGAAGAATTCAAGTAGTAAAACGGGCCAACAAACAATCTAATTGAATGAACATTTTGAAATAGGTTGACCATTAACCAATTGCTCTTATGTTGTGGAATAATCAGGCACACGGGCAGGCCCAACAGCATATTGGGCCCGCCGGACCATCGGGCCGGGCCGTGTTCTCTCTCCCAACGAGAAGGCGAATCAAAAGAGGGGCATTTCTGAATGTGGCGAACGAGCAATTCCCAAGCGATAACAACAACGAAAATTAGACATGGACACAGAAAAAAGCCAAAAACTAAATGCAAGGAAATTACGCCGAATTTGCCAGAACACAGAAAAATTCCGCGAAAATTCTACACTATAAATAAATTCAAAATTAAGAAAACGGGGAATGCTTAAGCACGGTCTTTATCGAATGGTTCCGTGACTCTCTCAGTTATTTTTCAAAGTGTTAAATGTTCTTATTGAGGAAGTGTCAGCCCGGCGTCGCCGCCATGCAGCCGTTTCCGTTGTCTTCTCAAGGAAAGCAGAGAGCTGTGTCCGCCGCAATCTCTCCGGCTCCTCGCAGGAACTTCTGGCCGCAGCGTCTGTAGGTGTTGAACTCGCGAAAGGTGGCGAGCGGTTATTATTCTCAGTCTTCGTTTTTATGCTTTTCTTTTACTTGCTGTCTCATCCAGAACTCGAGAGCTTTTCATATCTTTGGATAAGCTCGAGAAAGCTCTCATTCTTTGCATTGTTAATTGTATATGTTCGGAAATTATCTCGCCTTGGCTACTGTCCTTAAAAATCTATTTTAATATTAAAATAAACGTTTCTCGACATTAAAGCTAATTCTTAATAGGTGCCGCCCGAAGGGAAGAAAGCCCGAGCTGGAGGACAACGACAAGGAGCCAAGGGGTATGATTTGATATGTTTCTCGTGTTTCGTTGCTTTGTTGTGCAGCTCCCTAGTGGCCAGGCCATTGTTCTTGTGCTGATCCGTAGTGGCCGGGCCCCACTCGGCGCCGGCGATGAAAGCTTCATATTTCGTGTTGCTTTAGACTCGGCTATCGGCCGCTATCAGAAGCGGAAATGCTTGCTTTGATTTGAAAAATAACCTCGTCATTGTTCTTGTCATGTAATTGGCAAATACCTTGACATTTTCCTGCGTATATTGTGAGCCTTGTGGATGGTTTGCAAGAAGGTTGAAATGTTTCCAAAAACCCTTCTTGTTTCACTTGATTACTGTTTATCAGTTTCATTTCTATTTTGAAAACTTTTACTGATGTTTGTTTCTTGACAGACCCCTTCATGTGACTCGTACCTTCCACTGCTTCTGTCGCGGAGAAAGCGATTTTATGCGCTTTTTTTCTAAATCCAAATATCCAGGAATATGCAGAATGACAAGGATAGTGTAGAAATAAGAAGAAGAGTGGGAAATTTTGCTTTCTCTGTTTTTCTTTTCTCTCTTTCTTCTTTTCTGTCTATTTGTTTCTCTTTCTCTCGCTCATTTCTCTCTCTCTCTCTCTCTCTCTCTTCCTCCTTTTCACTCTCCCTCTCTCGCTCTTCTTCCCTTCCACTATTTTTCTCTTCCTCCCTTCCACTCTCTTTGCCGCTTCCTTTCCTTATCTTATTCCATTCCACGCTCCTCTCCTCGCTTTTCTGCGAATATTCCTTGTCTACCTGATTGGGCCACCTGACATTTGCCTAGCATGAATGCGTGGGCAATTGTGTGGTGGCCTTCTCTGTGTCAGATGATTCATGGAATGGTATGAAAAGCGTTGACTTTACTTAGGAAACATACTTTATGTAGGAGAATCCCTCGTATCTCTCTCCACTGGATAACTCTTCTCTCTCCCTCTCTGTATCTGTTGTCCATTCGTTATGACCACCACCACCACTGAAACAGAGTAGGAATTCGAGTCACACAGAGAAGGAATGAGAGGGGGGAAGAATGCAGAAAAAGAGAGAAAGACGGAGAGAGAGAGAGAACGCGAGAGAGAGAGACTCAAGTTATCCAAGGTTTCCATAAAAAATAAGAATTACTGAGTAAGAAATAAATAGAAAAATTAATGCTTTGTTGAAAAAATATCTGACTCGTTGGAAAGTACATAATTGAGCAGGATGCCAGCGCGGGCGGCGACAGCGGCAAGCCAGACTTGTCCTCCCAGCAGGCAGTGGCCGTTCTCGGCATCGGACTCATCGCCATGGGAGACGACGTCGGCTCGCAGATGGCAATTCGCATGTTCGGCCATCTCATCCGATACGGAGAACCGGTTATTAGAAGGTGAGTGGAGAGAGGGAGAGAGAGAGAGAGAGAAAGAGAGAGAGAGAGAGAGAGAGAGAGAGAGAGAGGAAGGGAGAGAGGGGGGAGGGAGAGAGAGAGAGAGAAAGCATGAGGATGAGTAGGATATGAGAACGAGATGGAGAGAGTTAGAAATGAACTGAAAGGAGAACGTACGATCAGAAGTCTGGGGCTGAGGGGAACTGAGAGATGTCATACTTGGCAACATGGGGTTGCAGAGGGATCTAGATGAGCAAGCACTGACGGGAGAGATCAGGGGCAAGGATCTTGAGATGGGTAAACGGTGGAAGAGAGAGAGAAAGGGAATACAAGCCACTGTTAAGGACTCAGCTGAACGGGATGGGGTAGTGGATATCGCATGTATAACTGAATTAGTCGTGACTTTCCTGGTAATCATCTTGTCTTCTCCTCAGAGCCGTCCCCCTGGCCCTGGCCCTCCTCTGGGTCTCGAATCCGCAGCTGAACATCCTGGAGACCCTCTCGAAGTTCTCGCACGACTCGGATGGCCCCACCGCGCACTCGGCGATCTTCTCGCTCGGCTTGGTCGGCGCCGGCATCAACATGCTCAGGCAACTCGCCTCGTTCCATCACAAGGACCAGGTCAGGCGGATGTAGAAGTCTTTGGCACTATGCCAAAAATGCGGGAAGAAGTAAGGAGACCATGAGGTCGATCACTCTCTATTTGATAAGATATTCATTATTCGAACGGTTGGCATAATAGATGATAGTTATTATATGCTCTATACAATAGTCAACGCATTTTAACGCTCTTATTCCATTTGTCTTTTTCTCTTGCTCTCCCTCTCACTTCTCTCACGCTTCTCTTTCCTGCTTGTCTCTCCTCTTCCCATATCATTCATCTCTCTTAATTTCTAATAACAGTTCTAATAACAACAAGCTCCTTTTTAACTATTCAATCGCATACTGAAAGTCAATCCAAATAACTTTTATCTAGGAATCTTCTGGATGCTTGAGCTGCTCGTGCAAGGGGACTCAATCTTCTCTTCTACTTTTAGATAAGTCCTTTTCTATGTATCCTTCGTTTAACTAACTAACAAAAGGATATAGTTAGAATTGTTGCTGTAAAAAACTTTTTTCATCTACACAGAACGCGTGCTTTGTGGTCCCTCTCTTGCAGGCCGATGCCGTCTCCTTCACTGCTACTCCCTTTACCGTTTCCAGTCTGCCCTGATGGTTCCGTTCGCCGTTCACTGGAAAGAAGAGGTTATGGATATTGAAGTGGCCAACCATTTCAACTTGAGAAAGATAAGTTTTTTAAACAATGGAAATGCTTATTTAACCTACTTTATTTTTCTTACCTTTCTACTGTCGACTTCCTTCCCTCTTTCTCTAATCTTCATCTTTCTCTCTCCCTCCCTATCTCTCCCTCTCTCTCTCTCGCTTTCGCAGTCCCGAACCACTCCCTCTCTTACACACACACTCTCTCTAATGCACTCTCTCCCTCTCTCCTTCCCTCTCTCTCCCCTCTATGCCTTCCTCTCTCACACCCGCTCCCTTTCTCACCGTAATGGCCGGGTCCGTCAGGATTGTGTATCCCAGGCCCTTCCTGCTACATCACAATTGGTCAGTGCAATGAGTTCATCATCTCATCCGCTTTCATCAATTTTAGATTTTTTGCTTTAAATAGTTACGATTGAGTTAGTGTTTGAAACCTTATGGTTAGATGGTCGCCGTTAATAGACTTATTCAGTTGAATTTATAATCTTTGGATGAACAAAAAATAGGAGATTTAGAAAATATATCTCTTACTTATCATCAATAATGTGACTATATTTCGGATTCAAAGTCAAGGATGTTTTGCTTTCAGAAGGTTTCTGCAGCAAAAAAAGTTTAATTTAAAAACGAGAACATAAAATGTCTAGAATGGCCACGCCTTTCACCAAGTGAAATTGCATCTGGACAGGCTCCTCTCTAGCATCAGCTACCATATCTTCGGTGTAGCCAAGGACGGCAACCAACTGTGACAGAGTGCCACTCCACTCTTCCTTCTCACTCCTTCCAATGAGCCTCCCTCCAATCTTTCTCATTCTCTTTCACTTCTTTCGCTGTCTGATTTCTCTCTCTCTCCATCATCTTCTCTCTGCCTTCTAGCGGTTTCTGTATTTCGCTCTCTGTCTTCTCGCTCCCCTCTCCCATTCTCTTTCTCTCTCTTTCTTTCTCTCTCACTCTCCATCTTTCGCTCACTGACATCAGAGAAGGGAAATAAATGCTGCAACCGTTTTATAAATGGCATTAATTTATAGTTCTCGCTCTCTCTCTCTCCCCCTCTCTCTCCCCCTCTCTCTCCCCCTCTCTCTCTCTCTCTCTCTCTCTCTCTCTTCCAATTGAATGCTGAGCGCCTTCTGGTTCCTGGCGGTGCTTTTTGCTGTGGTCATCGCAGTCTTTGCAGTTATCATCGACAGGGACAAGCCAAACAGTCGGCTTGGCATCGGAATCATCGCTATGGCGACGACGGCGGGTCTCAGATGACCATTCAAATGTTTGGATATCCATTCGATGAGGGGAGAGAAGCAGAGAAATAGAGAGAGGGGGATATGAGTACGAGGTGCAGAGAACTGGAGATGAACAGACCGCGACTCATATTAGATGGCATCTCATCAGGGAGGTAGGTGGAAAGGGCATGGAGAGATGGCATGCTAGACAACATCTAGGATGGAAGCACTGCCGAAGAGCGCAGGAGAAAGGAAGTGACTTGAATTCGCAGCTGAACATCCTGGAGACGCTGTCCAAGTTCTCGCACGACGCGGGCAAACATGGCTTTTCTTCCTGGCAACAGTGGAACCCTTCTCCAAGCTCCCCTTTCCTTCTTTCCTTCCATTCTTTTTTTTTTGCCTCTTCCTCTCCATATCTTCCTCCATTCCATCGCCCTCCCCTTGCATTTCTGCAATAATTCCTTGTCTGCCTGATTGGGCCACCTCATATTTGCCTATCGAATGCGTAGGTAGTTGTGTAGGTTGTCAGCTCAGTGTCAGATTATTCATGGAATGCCCTGAAATGCATTGCCTTTGAAGTATATTATGAAGGATGAATCCCTCGTCCCTCTATCTCTCTATACCTTTCTCTCCCCTCTGTATTTCCTTCTCTCTCTCTCTTTCTCTCTCTCTCTCGCGTTCTCTGTCTCTCTCTTTCTCTCTCTCCCTCCTTCTCTCTCTCTCTCTCTCTCTCTCTCTCTCTCTCTTGGTGAGTTTCCCAACCCTGTATTTCCAGGAACAGCCTTTCCTCTCCACTTACTGTGTCTCCCTCCGTTCCTCTCTACGCTCCGGATCGTCCTCTTGGTGGGATACCTGATCGTCATGGATGCATCGACAAATTTAAGTTATCTAGCATCTCTCTATCTTTCTCTCTATCACTCTCTGACTCGCTCTCTCTCCCACTATCTGACTCGCGCTCTCTCTCTCTCCCACTCTTTGACTCGCTCTCTCTCTCTCCCTCTCTCTCCCACTGTCTTGCTCTCTCTTTCCCACTCCCTGACTCGCGCTCTCTCTATCTCTCTATCTCTCTCCTCTCTATCTCTATCCTATCTCTCCATCTCTCTCCTCTCTATCTCTCCATCTCTCTCCTCTCTCTCTCTCTTTCGTCTACTTTCAGGCATTTCGAGAGATGTACATAAGTGTTAATATCTTCTGATAGAGAGGTTGGGGACAAGAATGAGAGAAAGCGAGAGGGAGAGAGAGCGCGAGAAAGCAAGAGAGAGAGGGGAGGACAGCCTGCTCATTCGCGATGCACCTTGGAGTTGTGGAAGTTTAGGGAGAGGGAGGAAGAGAGCATGCAGCCTCCACGTCTTTAATGTCGACCTCCACGTCTTCAATGCAAACATGGCTTTTCTTCCTGGCAACAGTGGAACCCTTCTCCCAGCTCCCCTTTCCTTCTTTCCTTCCATTCTTTTTTTTTTGCCTCTTCCTCTCCATATCTTCCTCCATTCCATCGCCCTCCCCTTGCATTTCTGCAATAATTCCTTGTCTGCCTGATTGGGCCACCTCATATTTGCCTATCGAATGCGTAGGTAGTTGTGTAGGTTGTCAGCTCAGTGTCAGATTATTCATGGAATGCCCTGAAATGCATTGCCTTTGAAGTATATTATGAAGGATGAATCCCTCGTCCCTCTATCTCTCTATACCTTTCTCTCCCCTCTGTATTTCCTTCTCTCTCTCTCTTTCTCTCTCTCTCTCGCGTTCTCTGTCTCTCTCTTTCTCTCTCTCTCCCTCCTTCTCTCTCTCTCTCTCTCTCTCTCTCTCTCTCTCTTGGTGAGTTTCCCAACCCTGTATTTCCAGGAACAGCCTTTCCTCTCCACTTACTGTGTCTCCCTCCGTTCCTCTCTACGCTCCGGATCGTCCTCTTGGTGGGATACCTGATCGTCATGGATGCATCGACAAATTTAAGTTATCTAGCATCTCTCTATCTTTCTCTCTGTCACTCTCTGACTCGCTCTCTCTCCCACTATCTGACTCGCGCTCTCTTTCTCTCCCACTCTTTGACTCGCTCTCTCTCTCTCCCTCTCTCTCCCACTCTCTTGCTCTCTCTTTCCCACTCTCTGACTCGCGCTCTCTCTATCTCTCCATCTCTCTCCTCTCTATCTCTATCCTATCTCTCCATCTCTCTCCTCTCTATCTCTCCATCTCTCTCCTCTCTCTCTCTCTTTCGTCTACTTTCAGGCATTTCGAGAGATATACATAAGTGTTAATATCTTCTGATAGAGAGGTTGGGGACAAGAATGAGAGAAAGCGAGAGGGAGAGAGAGCGCGAGAAAGCAAGAGAGAGAGGGGAGGACAGCCTGCTCATTCGCGATGCTTGTTGAGGACCTTGGAGTTGTGGAAGTTTAGGGAGAGGGAGGAAGAGAGCATGCAGCCTCCACGTCTTCAATGTCGACCTCCACGTCTTCAATGCAAACATGGCTTTTCTTCCTGGCAACAGTGGAACCCTTCTCCCAGCTCCCCTTTCCTTCTTTCCTTCCATTCTTTTTTTTTGCCTCTTCCTCTCCATATCTTCCTCCATTCCATCGCCCTCCCCTCGCATTTCTGCAATAATTCCTTGTCTGCCTGATTGGGCCACCTCATATTTGCCTATCGAATGCGTAGGTAGTTGTGTCAGATTATTCATGGAATGCCCTGAAATGCATTGCCTTTGAAGTATATTATGAAGGATGAATCCCTCGTCCCTCTATCTCTCTATACCTTTCTCTCCCCTCTGTATTTCCTTCTCTCTCTCTCTTTCTCTCTCTCTCTCGCGTTCTCTGTCTCTCTCTTTCTCTCTCTCTCCCTCCTTCTCTCTCTCTCTCTCTCTCTCTCTCTCTCTCTCTCTCTCTCTTGGTGAGTTTCCCAACCCTGTATTTCCAGGAACAGCCTTTCCTCTCCACTTACTGTGTCTCCCTCCGTTCCTCTCTACGCTCCGGATCGTCCTCTTGGTGGGATACCTGATCGTCATGGATGCATCGACAAATTTAAGTTATCTAGCATCTCTATATCTTTCTCTCTATCACTCTCTGACTCGCTCTCTCTCCCACTATCTGACTCGCGCTCTCTCTCTCTCCCACTCTTTGACTCGCTCTCTCTCTCTCCCTCTCTCTCCCACTCTCTTGCTCTCTCTTTCCCACTCTCTGACTCGCGCTCTCTCTATCTCTCCATCTCTCTCCTCTCTATCTCTATCCTATCTCTCCATCTCTCTCCTCTCTATCTCTCCATCTCTCTCCTCTCTCTCTCTCTTTCGTCTACTTTCAGGCATTTCGAGAGATGTACATAAGTGTTAATATCTTCTGATAGAGAGGTTGGGGACAAGAATGAGAGAAAGCGAGAGGGAGAGAGAGCGCGAGAAAGCAAGAGAGAGAGGGGAGGACAGCCTGCTCATTCGCGATGCTTGTTGAGGACCTTGGAGTTGTGGAAGCTTAGGGAGAGGGAGGAAGAGAGCATGCAGCCTCCACGTCTTCAATGTCGACAGTGAAGGTGAGAGGTGAGCGACTCAACAGGCGGAGGATACATGGCCCTTCCATATTTTCAGCTTCTTCAAAGATTAAAACTGAAGAGAAAGGAAAAAGGAGAAAAAGCAGCTGTGCCATTCTGACCACACTCTTCGTCACTTTTTCCGTATACCAGAAAAGAACGAGGTGGATGGTCTGGCCCATGGGGAGGTAGGTATCAAGAGAGATGGAGAGAGCTAGCAGATGAAGAGCATTTTTTTTTTTTTTTCTTTCTCTATCTCTCAAACTCTTTCTATCTTTATTTCTGCCTTCCTCCCCCTCTTTTTCTCCTCTCTCTCCATCTCTCTCACACACTCTCTCTCTCTCTCTCATTTTCCCTCTCTCTGGCTATCCCATCCCGTCAGTTTCCTTCTACTCGATCACCCTCTGTTCTCTTAAGTAATACATTTGTAATGCAAACAACAACAAATTCATGAAATATTTATTAGAACAAGAACAAGACATGCATTTCAAGTGGCTGAGTTGTAATAGAAGAGAATATGCAGGATTCAAGGATACATTTTATAAAATGTAGGCGGAACGAATCGCCCCTCCATCTGCCCTCCTCTTCTTCTCATCTGCTCGTCTCGCTCTCTCCGCACAGAACTCTTCTCACCGTCCACGCTAGGAATGGGCATCACCACGTAAGTGAGATCGTCAATTGGGCATGGATTGAGATCACGGGAGGAGGGCAAGGCTTCCTTATGGAGAGAGAAAGAGGAAATTTGGTGCTTAAGAAGCCAGGCGATAGAATTAGTACGAGTTGTTGAAAAGTGACGAATAAAGATGCTCTCGATGGAAAGTGGAAGAGAATGAGAAGAGACGAAGAATTGTGGGAGGTCTTCTTAAAACCTCTCATCCGGAACACCACACGAAAATCATAGTACATTCAGATAAGAATCAAAGCATGTGCTCTCTCGCTGCGCTCTGTCTGTGCTCGCCTTCGCATCAAGAGAGAAAGAGAGAGAGAGAGACAGAGAGAGAGAGAGAGAAAGGGAGAAAGAAAAAGACAAAGACAAAGAGAAAGAGAATGAAAGACAAAGAAAAAGAAGAAAGAGAACGAGAAAGAGAGAGAGAAAGAGAGAGAGAGAGACAGAGAGACAGAGAGAAAGGGAGAAAGAAAAAGACAAAGAGAAAGAGAACGAAAACGAGAATGAGAGAGAAAGAGAACGAGCTGGTGTAATCAATCGAGAGCGAGAGAGAGATCGAAAAAGAGAGATCGAAAGAGAGAGATAGAGAGAGCGAGAGAGATAGAGAGAGCGAGAGAGGTAGAGAGAGAGATCGAAAAACAGAGATCGAAAGACAGAGATAGCGAGAGAGAGAGAGAGAGAGAGAGAGAGAGAGATAGAAGCAACCTGCTGCCAGAAGGTCTTTACATTTTCCGTCTGTCCTCATTTGTATTGAAACTGAACGCATTGCACCAGTGTTTATCCACGAGTAGCTGCAAGTCTACGCGCCTCTGAGCTGAATGGTGACGAGATCGGGAAAGAGCAGAAGGAGACGACGCACTCCGGAGGCCAGCTTGCGCTTACGGTGGCACCGAAAGTGCGAGCAGCCGCTCTCGGCCAGTTTCTTCTCCAATTCCAAGAGTTTCTTCGCTTCTTTTTCCTCCTCCTCGACGTTGTCGCCAGCGGGATTGACAATGCTGAAAAAATTGTTATTAGACAAAAATTTTAATTTCTAATTCAGATAAGAACAAAATTTTCAGCTCTCAAAACAATAGTTTTTTATGTACGCACGCGGCCGGCAGCTTCGCCTTAGACGGCGTGAAGGCGAGATGGCGAGTGCGGGGGAAGAGAGCGGCCAGACAGAGCCAGGCATTGGGAGAGATGACACAGCCAGAGAGACGAAGAGAGAGCACCGTGGAGAAGGAGTGCTGAAGAGTGAGAGAGAGAGGAAGAGTGAGAGAGATAGAGGAAGAGTGAGAGAGATAGAGGAAGAGTGAGAGAGAGGAAGAGTGAGAGAGAGAGGAAGAGTGAGAGAGAGGAAGAGTGAGAGAGAGAGGAAGAGTGAGAGAGACAGAGAGAGAGAGAGAGAGAGAGAGAGAGAGAGCGACCTGGAAGAGGAAGCAGAGCTGCGACGCGTTGAGCGTTGCGAAGGCGGACAAGTCGACTGTGGTCATCAAGTTGACGCGCGCGAGGGAGAGCAGCCGGCGGAGATGACGATTCGGCATGAAGAGCGAGTCGAAGTAGACGCGCGAGGGAGGGCGCGCGCGGCGAGGGGGGAAAGCCGCCACGAAGGACGCCAGCGTCGGCCGGAACACTGGCTGGCAGCCTACCAGGTGAGAGACCGCCTGGAACGGGTGAAAACAATTATATTCTTTTTTAGGAAAAAATCTGGTGAAAATGAATGTCTAGTGGAAAACGCGCTAATATAAGAGAAAAACCGTAATTTGGTCTAAAATCAAGCAAAAATTCTGTTTAAATAATTAAAAATTAGCATATTTCTTTAGTCATTAATCCGTGAATTCCACTTCATGAGCGGCTTTGCAAGTGAGACGGAAGGAGGCGAGATCGGCCACGGAGAGATGAGACGAGATTTGCGTGAGTATGTGAGGCGGCAGAGAAGCGAGAGGAGGCGGCGGAGAAGAGGGCGGCGGAGACGGAGACGCCTCGCTGGCGCGAGGGCGCGAGCGAGGGCGGCGCCAGCGCGCGCGCGACCCCACGGCCGGGTCCTCGCCGGCGCGAGACCGCTTCGTGGGCGGCGCGTCCTCCGCGTTGCTGTCCACCGGCAACGACTGAGAAGGACACGGAAAATGGGAATTTTTTACTAGTACATTTCGTGGCGTATTTTAGGAGAATGGCCAACTAAAATTCCCGAAAACTTCGGGTGGCTTTCTTTTTGATTGCTGAGCAGTTAAGATTTAGAAAAATTCTACCCGTTTAATACAGAATTTATTTTCTTTTAAAAAAAATGAAAGTGAAATGGCTAACCGCCGCATGCGGCCGCTTCTTTGCTTCGCTGGCTACCACAAGTGACATCGGCAAGAAAGGAGAAGAAGGGTGAAGTGAAGACGAGAGTCTGGCGGAGGAGAACAATGAACTGCTTTTATAGACGCCATCGTGTGCACTTTTCGGTCATTTCCACAACATTTACATGTACTTAAGGGTCGTTTTTCGCAATAATTACAGCAAAAAAAAAGAGTTTATATTTCAGATTCATTTCTACATTTTCTGTCTCGTCCCGTTTTTTTTTTCCACGATTCATTGAATATGCCAGCTTTATCACTAAAAACGTTAGCAATCCTTTATCACAAAGATAAATTTAAAATTAAGACACAAATTCGATGCGCATGTTACAGAAAGAATCAATAAACTCGAACCCGCCAAGATAGATGAGAGAGAGAGAGGGGGGAAAGAGAGTGTGAAACCACTCATGGGTAATCAGCCAGGAGGAAGAGAGAGAGAGCACCATTTGTTCAATGGAAGGGCCACGTATATGAAGTGTGAGGGTTATGAAGAAAGTCTTAGTATTGTTGAGAAGGAGCAGATAAAATTAACAGGAATCAAACTGGAATGAGGGAATAGAGAGCCAAAAGATATGTAGAGAAAAATACTTTTATTTCTGAGAATGAGAATAGGGAGACGAAGAGGGAGTGAGAGAGAGGGGGGGAGAGAGCTCGTGGACATCTCATACAACTTGAGATGCCTCGACTGGCTCTTCCCTGAGGCGCGTCCTCTCCGCGAGGGCGGAGAGGGCGACAACTTCGACGGCCACTGGCGGCGGCGGCTGTTCTGGCGCCGCACCAGGAGCGCGGAAGAGGGCGCCGCGTCGACCGAGTTTAGAGGACGCGGACGGAGTGAAGAGGGAGAGGCGCGTGCCTGCAAAATGCATTCTGTTCTTTGTATTCTGCTCATTTACCACCCAAGCGGTACATCGAACGGCAAAAGAGAAATAAAAAGGTTGTTGCAAAATTATGACAGTAATTACAAGAGGAAAAAACGGGGTGGAAACGGAGAGTGGTTAAGAGATACGAGAAATGTTAGTAGAGGAGAAAGGCGGAAAGGAGAGAGGAAAAAGAGACGAGAGAAATCGGGAGATAAAATAGAGTAGGCGAGAGAGAGAGAGAGAGCGAGATACAAAGAGAGAGTGAACGAGAGAGAGAGGAGACAGAGAGTAAGAATTAGGCAATAAATAATACCCCACCTCCGCCACTGCCAGTGCACTCGACTACGCTGCCCATCACACCTCCTCGCTGTTCAGCAGTCGCCTCTTCAAGCAGCCTGAAGTCATTCCTATTACATTTTTGTCTCTCTATCTCTGTCTCTCTTTCTCTTCCTCTCTCTCTCTCTCTCTTCCTCTCTCTCTCTCTCTCTTCCTCTCTCTCTCTCTCTCTCTCTCTCCAACCAACTTGCGATAGAGATAGAGCGCGACTCCGAGAGTAGCGAGCGCGAGCGCGGAGAAGGCGGCGAGTGCCGCGAGTGGCGCGGCGACTCGTCCGTCCCTTGCGAGCAGAAGCTGCGCGGCGTAGACATTCGGGTCGGCCGGGAACTCGCAGTGGTGACCGGTGAAGCCGCGCCAGCAACGGCAGAACGGCACGTACGCACCACGTGCCAGCGACAGCTCCAGACTGCAGTTGCCCTGCAGAGAGGGAGAGAGAGAGAGAGAGAGAGAGAGAGAGAGGGGGGGGAGAGAGAGAGAGGGGAGAGAGAGAGAGGGGAGACAGAGAGAGCGGGAGAGGGAGAGAGACAAAGGGAGAGCGAGGGAGAGATGAGAGTGAGAGAGTGAAGGAGATGAGAGTGAGAGAGGGGAGTGAGAGAGGGAGCGAGAGAGGGAGATGAGAGTGAGAGAGGGAGGTTGAGGGGGAGAAAGGAGACTGACCTGAGGTGTGATAAATAATATATTTTTATGCTTAGTTAAATTTAATCTATAGACTTATAAAAACATAAATAAAAGAAACCTGCGCGCAGTAGCTAATGTTCTCTGGCCATCCGCACGCCTTCTCCTTTGGCCAGCCAGCAAACTCGGGTAGTCGTCGTCGTCCAGGAAGTTACTGCTAGTGCCTCCTGTAATTTCATCATAAAATATGCTTTGTTCTTTAAAAAAATTCATTTTAAATACAGCTATTCATTATATTGCTCTTTATTGATGCATTGATAGGCGGGGAAAGAAGACGTTGATGAATTTGCCGTACAGCCTAGATATGAAATGACAATTGGGAAGAGAGGGAGGAATGAAAATGCAAGGAATCAATCTCTCGACTGATAGTGTGAGGGCGCGAACCTGCTCCCCTGTCCGCCGTGGACGCCGCGGTCGTGTTATGGAGCGCTGCGGCCGCCGCGTCCGCGCTTCTCTCCTCGCGCAGCCATGACGGAGAGCACGATTCTCAAGAGGGAAACTATGTTTGTTTGTTTTTTTTAAAATTATTTCGGGTTTGCTAAAATAGATCTAATAACATCTAGAAATGTTCAGAAATATCAAAATCTTTTTATTTATTTATTAATTAAATAAATATTGCCTTTATTCACTGTCAAGAGAACACGCCCGTTATTCGGAACTTTTCAGGCATCACAGATCTTGTATAATTCATTAAATTTTTTGTTCTCTGAAGAAGGTGATAAATATATCACGCAATTTTTGACATTTCAGAGTTGAATGGGTTCCACGTGTTTGTGCAAAACACCGAGATCAGCGTCCTTCCGGTGGAGCCAGATTTCACTATTCTCTCGCTAGCCGCAGATATTTCGGGACCGTGTCAAAACAGCAACGACATTCCCATAACTTTCCCATAACTTTGTTCAGGGTGATTGTACCGGTTCAACCAATATTCCGCGTGATTGCTCTCATTGAGATGATTTGAACCATATAGGTTTCGCAGTTCTTGGACAGCAGGCAAAAAAGTTGAAAATTCGAAATTTTTAAGCTTCAGTCACAAAAGTGCTATCGTTGGATAGGTCTTGTAAAGAGAAATTGATTGGTGCTAATTTTATCCGTCTGCAATAACAATGAAGAAAGTTACGACACTTTTAGCGCAAATGTCGTTGCTGTTTTGACACGGTTACGATATTTCACCCTATTTCTCTCTCTCTCTCTCTAACCCTCTCTCTCTACCCTTGTCCTTAAATCTCTCTTTCTCTGGCCTCTCTCTCCTCCGGCTGCCTCCTATCACCATGAGTCACTGTTTGTCAATGTGCAGTCACCTTACGGCAGAGATAGAAGAGGTCACTCTGCTTCTCTCACCAGCCTCTCTCGCCCTCTCTATCGCTCTCTCTTTCTCTCTCTCTCCCTTCTCGCTCTCTCTATCTTTCTCTATCTATCTATCTCTCTCTCTTTATCTCTCTCTCTCTATCCAGCTGCGCCAATCTTCCGCCGTTGCCAACTCTGCTCCCTCCCGCTCCATCCCGCTATGGATATCTCGCCTTCAAAGGAAACTGCTACGCCTTTTGAACCGACAGCAGCTGCCGTGCAAGGAATCGTCAGCAAAAAGATCCA
>CALZFC010000020.1:2322500-2377500 GCA_945643635.1 Allodiplogaster sudhausi
TAAGAGATCATTTTTTTGTCTCCAAAGAGATAATGGATGTTGGCTTCCTTCACTGTCATCTTCGTTGACTTCTTCTCTGAATTCTCAGAAAGTTCCTTCGTATGAACCTTGCACTATTTCATCTACTCTTGTTGTACTTTGTCATCTACATTCTCTTGTGCTTAAATAGCCGCAAGCCTGTTCATGGCAGCCAGAGTGGCTACTTCCTTGTAGCCATCATGGAGATTTATCTCATTATCCACTTTCATATTTCTCAGTTTCTCGCATTCTCTCTCACCCTCTCCCTCTTTCTCTTCTCACTCCCTCCAATTTCCTCACTCTCTCTCTCTCTCTCTCTCTCTGTTTCTCTCTCTCTCTTTCTCTCTCTCTCTCGCACTACTCCCTTAGTTCTTGTTCTTTTTTTCTCTAGTGAGGATTTTAACATAAATTCGCGGACAGACTTCATCTCCTCCCACTCTGACTAGAGTATGCACATCAGAAATGATGTGTGGATTGAGAGCAGTTATTTCATTTTGCTCTGCATTTTATTCACTTATCTTTCTTTCCCCTTTTCAGTCTCTCTCTCTCTCTCTCTCTCTCTCTCTCTCTTTCTTCTGTTTTGCGATATGCTCGTATAGCTGAAGCGTGTCGGTCAATGGCACCGAAAAGGCCGAGTTCGATGGTGGATCTCAGCATCCGAAATGGTGCTCCCCCCATCCCTCCTGGTTTCTCTGGATGAGTCGGGAGAGGATATCAGGGGAGGGAGGATTCAAGGGGGATATCATCATCTGCCCCCGTCATCCGCCTTCTTCTGACAGATCTTCTTGGAAGAGAAGCCATTCAGACGGCCACTCAGACGAGCGGCGAGTCGTGTCGAAGAGAGAGAGAGAGAGAGAGAGAGAGAGAGAGAGGAGGGGAGAGTAAGAGAGAGAGGAAGAGAGAGAGCGAGAGTGAGAGAGAGAGTGAGAGAGAGAAGAGAAATAATACAGAGAGCGAATTGATAATGAGCCAATGAGATACCCATTTAACCTCGAGTCCATTTAGGGACTGCCGTGGTGGTGGGGAGGATCGGCAAGGCCTTGCCATTCGCCACCGTAGCTCTCCTTGCACAAGCTATACACGCGCAAGTTTACTTCCGAGCTCTTTTCCGCCTCCTCTCGGTTTCCAAAATTGGCTGGCGAGTTGTTATATATAACATAATTATATACTCCTTAGCGGCGGTCCCATTTGTTAAATACCATTCTATGCAGAACAGAATTTCTGATCATAGATTCATAATGATCTAACCTTATTTTTTTGTTGGTTTCCGGCGGATAATTCTACACGGGCAAGCAGTTTGATTAAAGGAAGTATCCGGCGAATAATTCTACGGTAGCGCTAGAGAACGAGTTTGAATGCGCGCGCTCATAAAGTTGCTTGTCGTTCGGTCGAGAGAGCATGTGAAATAGGAGGGCGGCTCTGACCTACCGTAGCTAATTCTCTACCCGCCAGTTTTCACGTTACTATTGCTCAGAATGGCGCGTTATGAATGTTGCCGGTTTTATACGCCTCCTTTCATATATACATTAAACGTAAATATAAATAAATTATTCCTAAAGTGTCGTTCTACTTTTGCTCTTCCATGAATTTTTTCCATATCTTTCTGTCAATTTTTTCTTAGCTTTCTCTCGCTGTCCTTTTCTCTTTCTCACTCTCTCCCTTCGTTTCTTTCTTTCTTTCTTTCTCTCTCTCTCTTTCTCTCTCTCTCTCTCTCTCTCTCTCTCTCTTAACCAGGTAATCCCCACGAGTGATGCCGTGCCGTCGCATCGCGCTCTCTCTTCCCTGGGGGCAGCTTCATCTTCCTCTTCTCCTTTTCGCCGTCCTCTTCGTGCTGGCCGACTCTGCTCTCGTTGAGGATTCGCAGCCGGAGGAGCTTCCATCGCACAACATTGAGACTCGAGTGGGAACCGGATTGCTATCATTTAGAGAACAGTAAAGAATAAATAAAAATAGTTATGATTAGCTATTCTCTTCGGTTTTCCCACAAAATGGAGTTACTATCTATGCGAAACTGTCATGATGATTCGTTTTCCTTGGTAAAAGTGAAAGGGCGCTTTTCAATAGTATTATTAGTAATCTCCGTCTTCAGAAAGAAATAAAGCAGCCATGCTCTTCTTTGAAGGCACCAGGGAGAGATAGAAAGTTAAAGAGAGAGAGAGAATTGAGAGAGAGAGAGAAAAAAGAGTTATTTGAAGTAGTCAAGAAATCGCAAATGCTTGTTTACATTTCAATAATCCTGACTTGCCCTCAGGCCTTCCCTACTCCGTGTCCTTCGTGCGGCTTCTGAATCCGGAGATTGTCGCCGTGCCGCCGATGCTCACAAATGGCGACGGCACTGGCAGCGAGGTTTTCAAATTTTCAATTTTCCCGCACTAAATTTTATTCATCAATAATACTTGCCAAGTTTATGTAATTTCTTTCATCTTTTCTCAAGATAACGATATATTCAACTTAATATAGGTCCTCTTTTAAAAATAGGTTTTTTTTACATCAATGTAAAAGAATTTTTCAATATCATTTAATAAGAATGTTGTAAAATAATAAGATAAATGAATAAATTGAATTCCTTAATTAATTAAGGTTCCCGTTGACGAATTGGCATCGCTGATCGACGCGCTGAACCAGCCGGGAAGCCGACGCTTTCTGCTCGCAAGACAGCGACGCAGTCACGACCATCAGCAAGTCAAACGTGAGCAGAATGAGAGTGAGAGAGAGAGAGAGAGAAGGAGAGAGAGAGAAGGAGAGAGGGAGAGAGATAGTGAGAGAGAGTGAGAGAGAGAGAGGGAGAGACAGAGAAAGAGAAAGACATACAGAGGGATAGAGAGATTTTATTTATTTGTAAAAGAGAAGGACTCATCCATAATGGGAATTTATGAAGAGCCTTGAAATCGCAAAGTTGAAAATTTTAGCATTGACCAGACCCAAATTTTCAATTTTCCGAATTTTGTGCTTTTGTATGTATCTGTGATGCGGGTATTGAAGCAAACCAACGGTTGCTTCAATGCCCGCTTCACAGATACATACAAAAGCACAAAATTCGGAAAATTGAAAATTTATTGTAATGTCGTATATGAAAATAGGGCTTTCTTTCTAAGGTTACAAAAGAAATAATTAAACAAATAAATACAAGCAGGATACGCGTGCCGCTTCAAGTTCTGCCGAATCTTCGATGCCTGATGCCTTTTCTTCCCTTTTGATTTCGTTTTCAACTCCTCTAATTGGATCTTACTTATTAATGTTAGGGTTCCCAACCACATTCTTTTTTCTCTCTCTATCTCTCTCCCTTTCTCTCTCTTTCTCTGCTCTCTCCCCTGTCTGCCGTTCTCTCCCTTAGATCCGCTTCACCATTTTCCCAATTTCTTCATAAATGGCCGACTACTAGATGTTTAAATCCCGTGAATCATTTCTGCTAGGCAGGTGATCAGTGGAATTGTGTTGATATCTTGTCAACCACGTTGTCTGTATTTTTTTTTTACATTTTCCTTGAAATTCAAGAGACAGCTGCTTTATTAATGTCATTGACCATGAGCTTTTCCCCTTTCAAGCTTGAAATCCCTTTTTGTGTATTGAATGAAGTGTCCGATAAAGAACATGGCGGCGTTTCGAGCTTCATTCCAGCCTCTTCACTTCATAATAACCATGAGAATCATTATAGTCAAAATACATCATAATAATAGTAATAATAATAGTGTGGGAAGATGATTCTGAAATCACAGTCTCTACTGCCAGCCAGACACTACGAATACACTGATAATGGGGGGGAGCAGGGACGAAAATAGAGAGAGAGAGAGAGGGAGAGAGAGAGGAGAGAGAAAGAGAGTAATAGAGACATAGGAAACGAATGTGAGGGAAAATGATGAAAAACATAGACTGTTTTCGGCTTCCGAAAAAAGTAAGCCGGAAATAAATATGGGAGATACGCAAGGGGTACACGACACACTCTACACTTGTTAATAAATCAGTAAGACACCGTAAAATCAAGGATTACAACTTAAAAGAGGAAGAAATACATATATATGGAAGCAGGGAGAATGGCAGAGAAACAGAGAAATAGGTCAGGAAAACGAGAGGGTCCAGGCTCTAACTTTAACTATATCAGATCACGATGTGGCTCAAGTTGCGACAGAATCTAACGCGCAGATCAGGTTTCAGATGCCAGGAAAAGAGGAGTCAGAAGCGGATAGCTAAGGACACATGTTCATGACACGATACAAAAAAGGAGAGAGAGAGAGAGAGAGACAGATAGACAGAGAGAGAGAGAAGACAGAGAGACAAAGAGAGGGAGAGAGACAGATAGATAGAGAGAAAAAGAGGACAGAGAGTGAGAGAGAGAGACAGCGAGAGAGAGAGAGAGAGATATCTCGGCACATTCATATTATTTGCAAGAAAGTCCAAAAATTCAGGCCAAAATTGCTTTCACATAGAGAATACAAGACGAAACACAGAAGAAGGAGAAGAACATGTTTTGGCAAAAAGAAGAAGATAAGATGAAGCAGACCTAACTGATCGATGACTGGAAAATGGGCAAATTTATTCATTGCTGGGCACAAATCTAAAGATTTTCAAAAAAATTCGCTACTTCTTTTAAATATGTAAGCTTAATGGGGGTATGCAATTTTTTCTTCAAGATGGTCAAAAGAACTCGAGCTATATCTCATTTGAAGTCATCTCGCAAGAGAGACTTCTGAAATTGGTGATGGATGGGGGTGTAATGAGTGAGAGGACTGCTTGAGGGGAGGAGGGAGGGGGCCTTGATGCCCTCACTTCATCTTGTGGTCTCCGTCCTCTGCCTCTTCGTCGTCCTCATCTTCGAGTGGGATGTGCTGCTTGAGGACGGCGCCTTCGTTGTAGTGCGCCCTTCTCTTCTTCTCGAACTCGTCCTTCTTCGCTCGCTTCTCCTCTGTCATCTCCTGCAGAATACGCTTTAATATTTATTTAAAAAAGAAAAGTAATAAGATAAAATTTTTCCCTTCACAGTTACGATCACTCTACTGAAGCTGAATATCATTTGACATCCTTGCTCCCTATCTCTACATACGATACTCACAATCAGCATAAAATACGCCTTCTTTCATGTCTCGCTCTCTCTCTCTATTCCTAGCTCTTTCCCTTCTCTCTCACTTTCTCGCCTCTAACTCTTTCTCTCTCTCTCTCTCTCTCTCTCTCTCTCTCTTCCCCCTCTCTCTCTCAACTCGCTCTTCCCTCCATCTCCTCTGACCTCCTCGCTGTCGCTGTCCTCATTGGCCAGTATCTGCATCTTGTCAGCAGCCACTCCTCCTCCTCCAGCCAGTCCCTCTGCGAGTGCCTCTGCATCGATGCCGGGGCCGACGAGCGAGACGCGTCGCGGACGCGCTGCGGTCACTGAGCTGCCTCCGACGGACGCCGCGTCGTCCGCCTCGCTCTCGCCGTCCGAGTAGTGGTACGGCGTCTTGGGCTCCTCGATCTTAAACGAAAGAAATAATAAAGGAATAAAAAGGTCTTAAGGCAAGATGTCTTAAGGAAAGCTAAATATTAAAATATTAGGGCATCATTTTTATAGACGCAAATGGTGAGTCCAAGAAAGTGTGTGAGAGAGAGAGAGAACGACAGAGAGAGAGAGTGAGAGATAGAGAAGCAGACGAATCCTACAGTACCTTCATGTGTCCGTAGTCCTTGTCAGCCGGGTGATGGGTCGCGAGAATGTTCATCTCATCAAAGTGCGCGCGGCCTTCCTTCGTGTCGAATGACTCGTGCTGCTTCGCCTGGAAAGGGGGAACTCTATCAACTAGATATCTTTCTTTTTCTTTCTTTTCTCTGACCTCTCTAAACCCTCTCAATCTATCATCTCTCTCTCGTTTTCCCTCTCTCTCAACCGATACTCTCTATCCCAAGTCTCTAATTCTCCACACACATCCCTCTTTCCCACCCAAAGCGAAACCAGGCCCGTTGTCAAGTCGGCCATAGATAGCCACAGGGAATCTTTTTTTGGGACCGTCTTCCTGGAGCTAGAAGAAAACAGCTGTCCAAACACGCAAATTGCTTTCTTGGTATACACAAACGCGTGACAGGAGGTGCAGATTGCGGGAAGTGAGATGTAGAAAGAAGAGAAGGGGAGAACGGCACAAGGCGAGAGAGAGAAGAGAGAGAAGAGAGAGAGAGAGAGAATGGGAAAGAGAGAGAATAAAAAAACTAAAGAAGTTGTTCGAAAAAAGCGTTTGAAAGTGAACAGAGAAAATAGGGCCCACTCACGATGAAAAAACTCCCAAATAGCCCTGAGCAGCAAAATGCACAAAAACCCTCTGCCATTAACCCCCTTCTAATTCACACACACTCTCTCTCTCTTTCTCTCTCTCTATCTTTTCTTTCTATCCCCTCTCTCTTTTGCGCTCTCTCTCTCTCTCTCTCTCTCTCTCCTTTTTCCCATCACCACCCTGTTTTTCCGCCGCCATTTATTCATCCTCTTAAAGCCCATTTTTATTACATCACTCTTGCCTTTGAAAACGACCTGCCTGACTACTATAAATACACTCACCGTTTAATGCCTGACTACGCTTAATTCCTGCACCACTCGTAAATAAACAGAATGATCTATGCCTTTGTGAAAGAACACACTGGTGCAACAAACAATAAATATAAAAATAATAATAAAGTTCCTCTTTTCAACATCATTAATGCGCAACAATTGTATAAATAAGAATGTGTATTATAAAATACATTTTAATTTAAAAAAGAATAAGAAAATATATTCTTTGTTAAAATAAAAAAATATTCCATACCTTGAGAATGGACTTCTTCGGCTGCATGGCCAGGAAGGCGCTGGGATCCACGTCGCAGTGCATCTCAGTCGACGAGGATTGCGAGGGAGAATCCGCGACTTGAGACATCTCTCTCTGCGTCTCTATGCTTCCTTGCGTCTCTCGTCCTCTCCTTTTCTCTGCTTCTCTCGCTTGCACTTGCTCGCTGCTTCGCTGATGATAATCAACGATCTGAGAAACAGCGGGAAATGAAGGAAAGTTTCTGATAGGCCGAAATAACTGCAAGCGAGGGCGCGAAAGAAAGTAGTGGATAGAGATAGAAAAAAACAGACAGAGCAAGAGAGGGAGAGGACAATTAGTAGAGTGAGAGAGAGAGAGAGAGAGAGAGAGAGAACGATTGAGTGAGAGAGAGACTGCCAACCACCGGCATCGCAAAATATGCTCAAATCTCGCACCATTGTCAACACTTACAAAAGTGCTTGTTGTGGGAGATAGGTTGGTGGCTGATATAAATGGAAGCCGTCTACAAAGGGGAACGGAATACAGAATGGTAACAAAATTAGAGGGGAGGGGAGATCAGAAAGCAGAGATAGGCGAGGGAAGTAATTGACGACGGAATAAAACAGGAATATAGAGAGACAGAGTGAGAGAGAAGAGAGAGAGAGAGAGCGAGAGAGGCAGAGAGAGAGAAAGAGATATAGGCAGAGATAGAGAGCGAGAGAGAATGGTAGAAGGCATGCGAAAAAGCCAATAGTAACTTCATCAGTCCTCGACTAGAGGGTACAGCAGGGGAAGTCGAGGCAAGGAAGGCTAGTCCGTGGAGTCTGATTCCGTCTTCAGTCAGGGGACGGACGGCAGGGGTGCTCTTTCTCTCTCTCTATCTTTATTTCATCTCTCTCCCCCTCTCCTTCTCTCTCGCTATCTCCCTTTTTTCTCTCTTTCTCTCTCTCTCTTCTCTTGCTCTATCAGCTTCCGCGTTAACTAGATTTCTCTTTCCGTGAGGGCACTTTCAATGTGTCACAAGTGTTTCCGCTTGCTGTCAAAGGAGGTCAAATAGGTTTCCTCGCTGAGAGACTTGTCATGTGCGTACATTTTCCAAGAATTAATGTGAAATAAATTAAATTGCACCATGATTACAGAACTATGAGTGTTGCAGATCAGTGGCAAAATGGCATTTTCCGGGGATAAATGGACGAAATAAAGAGGTAGCAAAACGGATTACTAGTACAAGTTGACTGAAGCCAGAATGTGGAATAGGCAAGGAGGGAAATGACAGCTGCCACCGGTTGCATAAACATTGACGAGTGCTAAACAAGGGAGGAAAGGAACGGGCAACGTTCTCCGTTCCTTTCCGTAGAGACCAAGTAAGGACCTCTGAGGAAGGGGTGGAGGGGGGTTGAGAGAAAAACTCCAGGAGGTGTGGTGCACCGCCACAGAAGTCCAGCTAGTGCCCCTCACGAAAACAATCCTGTAATAGAGAGAGGGGGGAAAACGGGAGTCTGGGGTAGATAAGGGGAGGGGGGGGGTTGGATCGCCAGCCTGGTGGTACAGCTCTGCAATAAGAATGTTGTATCTCTAGCTTAGATATTTTGAGGAGTCAAGTTGGACGGACTTTCATTAGAAGGCAGGTCCAGGCAAGAGTAGTGGATGGACGAGACCATCATGGAACTAGCATGAGGAAGGCATTTATGGGCAGTGGGGAGGAAATGGAGGTAGAGGGAGTGAGAGATACAGACAACGAGAGAGAGAGAGGGAGATAGAGAGAGAGTGAGAGAGAAATAGATACATACAGAAGAAAGTATGAAGAGGAGCACGAACAAGGGCTAACAATAACGACAACCGAACAGGAGTGAGGGAACAAAAACGAGTGACAGAGTAGAGTGGGAAGAACAGAAAGATGAGCGAAAGCTATGAGCCATGACAGACGAGTAGACAGTGAAGAGAGAGAGAGAGAAAGGGATACAAAAAAGAGAGAGCGAGAGATAGAGAGAGAGTGATATAGATAGAGAGGGAATCAGAGATAGAGAGAGAGAGATACAAAGTAGCCAAGACATGCACATGGCAGACAAATGAGTGTGTTGTGCCCATAAGGAAGGCTCTAAGAAAGGGGGGAAGTGGGGGGTTCAAAGCTGACATTCTCCTAGTCGCTCGGTCTCCACCCCTCAAAAGTACCTCCCAGAAAAACAGCCTTGGAAATTGGCGGCAGATTCAAATTTCCTGTGCCCCCTTCCCATGGCTACTTGCGCAATTCTGCATCAATTCATGTTCCTGCATCAAAATGAAGAGCACGATTCTAAATATATATTCCGTTGCACTTTCGGAAATCAACAGATTCAATTCTTATTCAGAGGATATTCAGAGGAAAGTCTCGAATCATTGTCTCAAACAATTCTGCAACCTAGATTGGACGAGGTTTGGTGTCATGAATAAATGATAACGAGCAGTCTATCACACTTTGCACAGCCGTGTTCCATTTATGGAAGGGAGTTGACAGAAAAGAGCGCGTGTCCTTGCAGATGAAAACGGATGGCAAATGAATGCTTCCTTGATGAAGAGTCAGGTCTTTCCGCTCTCTTTTTCTCTCTTTCTCCCTCTCTCTCTCTCCCACTTTCTCTCTCTCTCTCACTCGTTTCCTCTCTCTCTCTCTCACACTCTCCTCTCTTTCCCCTCCCTATTTTCTCTCTTCGCTCTCGCCTTTCAAGATGCGCCTAGTTCGCGCAAGCAAGTGCTGTGGGTAATTCCATAAGAGGGAATTGGAAAAAATCCGTTGGTGTTGGGGGAGGGGGGGGGGGGTTAGGAAGGAAAGGGTGGGATTGCAGTTGCTTGCAAAGAATATATGCACGCGACGTCCTGGACGCATTCTGTCAACTACTGACATCTTTCTTCTTTATCTCTTCCTCTCTCTCTCTCTCTTTCTCTCTCTCCATATCTTCGATCTTTTTTCACTCTTTTTCCTCTCCCTTCAAACTCCTCTAAATCATTAGTTAGTACTAGGCTTACATATCTCGCATCTTTTCGCTTTACGAAAAAGAGGAAGAAATGTTCAACGGAAGCTATAAGAGAGGGGCTAGAATGGCAAGAGAGAGAAATAAATGCGTTTTCTTTCTCCCACAATGCCAGACATGGTGACGATAGGGAATCTACTAGCGGGGGATGAGAAAAAGTAATGGAATATATATACTGGAACAGGCTTTGCGGTGTGTGCGGTGAGAACAAATATATCAAAGAAACCAAGCAATATTGTAGCGCATGAACAGCCACTATGAAATCCAATTTTTTTTAGCTTGGTCAGAACCGTTTGGGCAGTATATAAAAAAAGAATAATTCGAAGAGAATATGTTAAAGCAAAAATAGAGAGCAAGAGAAGAAGGGAAATTCACCAGCTATTGAAAAATGAATTCGCGTTCTTTGCAAACGAAATAATTGTAAGGGCCAGTGGCTGCTGCGTCGTGCCCATGAACTGAACCATCCACCGTCCAGAACACACTGGATGAATGGGTTCATCTGGCGGGTGGCGGCCATTTACTTCTTCTAGACCCGGAGGAGTTCCCCGCGGACTTTTGTGGGCCAATTTCTGGACATTGGCAGAGGGACAAAGTAGTACAGATAAGCTATTGGTGGGAAGGGAGAAAGTGAAGGGAGGAGGAAAATAGAGATTTAAAAAAAAGCTGCTGAGAGTAGGCAGTGAGCATACTCCGTCCGAATAAGGGTAGGCCGGAGCAAGTGAAAGGATGAAGTAATGTTTTGGGGGAGAGTGAGAGAGAGAGAGAGAGAGTGAAATGGAAGAGACGAATACAGAGCGAGAGACGAGAAAAAGGGGGAGTAGGCCTTAAATGCTAGGAGTGGACACGCTTCGAGTTCAACGTCTATCAAGAAGAAATTGTGGAAGAAGAATGTTAGTGAACGCGGGAGGAAGTAAGGAGAGAGAGAGAGAGAGAGAGAGAGAGAGAGAGAGAGATCAAGAAACAGAGAAAGGAGAGGGAAAGAGATCTGGAGTGTAGGCAGAGAGACAGAGAAGATAGAACGAGGAGGAAGGAAATGGAAGCGAGAGCGAGTAGTCTTTCAGCATTTGGGGAAAGCTCCATATCGCTGTTTCAAGTAACACGCTCGTTGGATATGCAGAGAATGACGCAGAGACTGATGATATAATTACCATCCAGCAGAGCCTTTCATGAGAAACACCAGTCATAGTAGAATTAGTGGACGAATCAGGAAACATAAAAGAGGTATCATTTCGAAAATCAGAAGCACACCAACTGGATAACGATGCCTACTTCAAAGGCATCAATGAGCGCCTTATGGAACACTATGATTTACATATATCTTAAGCCATAAACATATTGCTTTTATTTATTTAATGATATCTTAACTAAAGCAGGCATATAAATTTTTATTTTTTAATCATATCCAACACTGTCAGCAAAAAGAGCAAAGAAATGAAGGGTTTACCTCTCCAGCGGGCTTGTTGATGCCCGTGTAAATGCAAGGAATTCGCTTCTCTCTTTCTCTCTCTCAAGCTCTCTCTATCCTGGTATCTCTCTCTCTCTCTCACTACCCCCCCCCCCTGTGTCTCCCTATCTGCCTTTCCCTTGCTCTTCCACTCTCTCCTTTTGTACCATCAATCTTTTTGCCTCTTGTCCATTTCTTCTCGCCGCTAGCTCTTTTTTCCACCCCAATAGGGCCCTTAACTTTGCCTTTTCAATTCTCTCTCTGCTCTCTCTCCCCCACAATCTCTCTCTCCTTTCCTTCCTTTCTCTCTCTCTCTCTCTCCCTTCCTTCCTCTTCCTCTCTCTCTCTTCTTCCTCTCTCTCTCTCTCTCTCTCTCTCTCTCTCCCATTCCCTCTGGCGAACCCAACCCGAGGAATGCAGTAGCCCTCCGAATGTACGCGTCGTCCCGCCTCAGTGCCATCCTTGCAATGATCAGCGAGCATCCCCGAGGCATTTCAAAGGAGTCCTTTATGGAGTGGGAGAATGGTGGGGATGTGAGAAGAGAGAGGGGAAAGGGGAGAGAGAAAAGGAGATGAGTTAGAGAGGGGAAAGAAATTAAGAGGCAGAGAGAGAGAGAGAGAGAGAGAGAGAGAGTTAGGCGATAGAGAGAAGGAAGTAAAAGTAAAATGAAGCACGCCGAGAATACGAAAGATATCCAAACGAAACATGCCAGAGTTCGTCCAGAATATTTCCGGAAGGCAATATCTATGGCGCTGCCAATAAGAATGAGAGAGGGAGAGAAAGAGAAATAAAAAAGGAGAGAGAGAGAGCAAGAGAGAGAGAGAAAGAGAGAGAGAGAGAGAGAGAGAGAGAGAGAGAACGAGGCTGACAATGTGAGGACTGCGGGGTGCATACGAAATCGAAAAGTTTGGTTATCGAAACGGAATAGAAGAGTTGCACAACAGGGTTGAAAATGAGAAAGAACATGGAAAGAGAAGAAAGAAGAATAAGAACATGGAAAGAGAAGAAAGAAGAATGACGGATAGTTTTGTGGGATGACGAGTGAGTGGATACAAGAGGTTTCTCCGTGGCCTAGTCATATGAAACGGGCGAGACCGGCACAGAAAAGAATCGCAAAAAGGGCGCGCCCTCGTCATGTCTCGCCCTCTGTCTTTCTATCACTCTACATCTCTCCCTCATCCTCTCTCTCTCTCAGTCTCTCTATCTCTCTCTCTCTCTAACTCTCAGACCATGTCTTTCTCTTCCTTCCTCTCTCTCCTTCTCCCATACTCATCTTTCGCAACCACTACTCATCTTTGTATTTTCTCCCACTCCTCTCACCCTTACATATTCTATCAGCAATACAGTTATGACTCGTAATCTCCTAACTTCTTCTTCTTTCTCCATACTTGATTCTTTAGCGAAATACCTTGTGAAAAGCACGCGGTTAGTTCACCGCGACATGAGTTATTGCGCAGTCATTCATCAAATTAAGCGCAAAATGAGAGCATTAGAAGAGCCAAAGTGCAGATGTGTCGGAAAGAAATATAGCGAGAACTTGGGAGCACTAGGTAACAGGAGTAGAATGAACTGATTAGGAAGGAGAGCAGAGAGACCGCGGGAGCAAGCAGTGATAAAGCGAGCTACCGAGAGAATGAAAACGAGAGAGAAAGAGAAAGAGAGAGAGAGAGAGAGAGAGAGAGAGAGAGAAAGAGAGAGAGAGAGAGAGAGAGAGAGAAAGAGAGAGAGAGAGAGAGAGAGAGAGAAAGTGAGAGATAGTGAAGCCAGATGAAGACGAATTCGGCGAGGTCACGCGACTACTTGTAAAGCGAGCGGATAGATCATGAGTTCTATACGGAAAAAATGTACTAACAAAGCGACTAATCTTAAATCATGACACCCGACTATTAAAAGCTTGCATATACAGTATCAATTGAAGTTTAATAGTTGTTTACTAGTATAACATTTCTTCTAAAACATTAATACTCGGTAAGAAATTAGAGCTACTTGGAGCAGGCTAAGGCACAGATACCAGGTCAGACAATGTTTAACGCGACCAAGGGAGCGAGAGATCGCTGTTGCCATTGATCCGGGCCAAGCAGCACACTGATCTGTTCTCCCGGTCTGCATTTAGAATGGCTAGTTGTGACGGAGAGAGAGAGAGGAAGAGAGAGAGAGAGAGAGAGAGAGAGAGAGGAGAGAGAAAGAGGAGAGAGAAAGAGGAGAGAGAAAGAGGAGAGAGAAAGAGGAGAGAAGAGGATAGAGAGCGAGAGAGAGAGAGAGACAGGAAAAAGTGGCAGAAAGGTAGGAAGGGTTTGGAAGGAAAGAAAAAGCTAAAGAGAAAGGCAGAGAGAGGTGAAGAGAGTGAGGGAGAAATAAAGAGGGACAAAGCGAGGTAGAGAGAATGGAGAGAGGGAAAGATAGAGGGGGGAATAGAGACAGAAAGCGAGGGAGAGAGACAGCGACCAAGATAGAGAGAGAGAGAGTACGCAGAGTGAGATGCAGTCGTTCTGGAAGCTAGAAAAAAGCGAGAAGGGATGGAAGAAACACAGATGAAGCAAACACAGACAAACTGTGCAAGATTCCAAATAACCAGGTGATTAATACTGCATGAATTGGTGTAACGGAAATAGAAGTATGATAACCATGGGCGAGAAAAAAGACCCGATTGCCGAAGCAGTAGACAGTTGAAGAGTCGTGACACACAATTTACAATTCTTTATTCTCCATATCTATAACATACGTCTTCGGTTGATGTTGAATAAAACCTTGCTAGGTAAGACTCGTACATGCAGTAGTTAAGAATTGAATTGAGAAATAATTGAGGAAATCAGAGATAGAGGAGATAGCAGAGAAATTTAGGGAAATTGGTGAGAGGGGGAAAGAAGCAAATTGACCGGCAAACGTGCTGGATGTGGAAAAGACAGAATGTCGAGTGAGAAAAAGGTTGGGAGAGAGAGAGAGAGAGAGAGAGAGAGAGAGAGAGAAAGGGCGAACTAGAGGAATGAAAGGTGAACGAGTAGGAAAGCGAAAAGCTGGAAGAACGACAGGTCCGATTGTGAGAAGATAAGTAAAAACACTCTTGCCAGTGCATACACAAAGCGAAGAACGAGCAAATAAACACTTGACAAACCGGAGAGCAGGTGGAATTTTTGTAGAATTCTTTGATTTAAACAATAATTTTCTTGTTTGAGAAAATAGCTTATTATCAACGCCTTACAGAATAGTTACAGAATTGAGGCAATTTTAAGAGAGAGAAACAGAGCAGGAGACACAGACAGGTGGTTGGTTGGGAAGGAGGCAGAAAGCTTAGCCTTCTTCTCTCCTTTTCTTGCTTTGCTTTCCGCATAAATAAGCATTCGTTTACAGCGCCAATTACAGACGAGAATTACTAAACACGTACGGAGAATCTCGCGTCATCTTTACAATGCACATACATTCTAGTGGATATACATCGATAATAAGGAAAGTGTCTAAAACGTACAAATCTCTATAAAACATATGTATTTTGGGAGAGATAGAGTCAAAAGGGGGTATAAAAGCGTATTTTGTAACCCTTTTTCGCGATCAAGCTCTTTGTAAAAGAAGCTTGAAAGGATGGCCTTTCGAGTGGAGAAAGACAAATACACGGATTGGTCTTGTTAGAATGCACAAAAGCCACACAATATTCACAGCATGGAATTAGCGGGAACGTGGGGGGACCTCGCGCGGAGACGCCGAGGTCAGGGACGTCTCGTAGATCATGGATAGGTCATGGATGGATTCCACGATACTACGTCTGCTGGCTCCTCGAGGCCTACCCACGTCGTCAGGGGAACGTTCGTGTTCACTTCACTGCCGAATCTTTAAAAAATTAAATTTGTACGAAAAATATACGTCAATTAAGATTTAAAAAAAACAAGATATTCTTTTTTCAACATTGGACATAGCGTTGATACCATTACTGCAAACTAATTGCGAACGGACACTGTTCGACATGAATAACTATGCTTCCATAAATTTTTTTGAAAGGTAACATGAGTACAAATAGTACCATTCTAACGACTTTTTTTATCTTATTTATATTATTTATTCATTAAAGAATATATTTGAAGGAACAGCAAAAATAAATGCCTAAAGAAAGTAAACAAAAAGGCCTACTTCTCAAGTAGCTGCTCGGGACAGGAGCCCATCTCGAGATGAGTGACTGCTTGGTAGGAGATGCCGTGCAGATGTATCATGGCAGCTATCACAACGAAGGTGTGGAAGAGTTGGTGGGATTGGAACTGAAACAAGAAATTAATAGGACATTTTTTTAATAATACGTTTTTGAGATTACAACAAGAAAAATAGTTACAATAAGATTGGTACCTTTAAAATTATAATTACAATAGCTACAATTCTTTCTAACATTGAAAGCACCAATATCTTACGCGATATTTGACATAAATACGTACACGCATATATACAGAAATGAAGGATTCGTGTATCGATATCTCTCTTATTATGAATATTATAGAGCAAATAAAAGACGCTTTGCATGAATATGACAGCAAAAGAAGATAAATTTCAGGAGCAATACACAACAAGAAGTGCAGCAGGGAAGGGCAAGCAGAAATTGAGAGAAAAAAATCGCATGACATACAAGGGGAACCAGATGGAGAGGTAATGAGAGGCGAAGAGAGGCAAGGGAAGACAGAGAGAGAGAGAGAGAGAGAGAGACGAGAGAGAGAGAGAGAGAGAGAATATAGCGAGACAGAGTTGGAGAAGGGCTTAACCAAGAATCAAGAAAACAAGTTATAGAAACGCAGCAGATAGAGTTAAGTAAAAAGTAAGGCTGCCCGCTTCAGCGAATAAGTACACTCTAATCAAATGAGCGCTTAAAACATTTCCATGATGAGCAGCCAATTTTCTTACCATATTCAATGTAATAATTTGAAGAAAAGCTACAGTAATATCAAGAATACCGTACCCAAAGATCGCATTTCCCCGGAAAGAATCGTTCCGGGATTCGCGTCGCATAAACAAGAGCGCCGACCAGATAGAATGCGCCCATGATGATCAGCCAGTGGAATGAATTCTGCAATGGATACAGGCAGATAAGATGACTGTTATATACATCATTTATTTCATTTTCTATTCTCAATGAGAACCGTAATAAGACTCGAATAAAAAGCCCTTCAAGACTTAACCGAAATAGATAATTTTATTCAAACATTTTTTTAGAACGCATTTAACAGCTGCCTTTAACGATAAATAAAATATGAAAGCAAAAAAGCAACCTGTCCGAACATGACACTCAAGCCGTCCGTGGCTATTAGATGGACACCGGGTACTATCGACGAGATTCCCATCAGGACAAAGACTCCAGCGCGTACTGGCCTACAATTCCAAATTATTTCCTCCATTTTGAATGCGCACAAATCGAATGAGTACTCAAATAATTCAAATTTGTTCTAATAATTTATCTATCAAATGACCTACCTCTAAAACTCTTTTTTTTAAAGGAAGGCGGAAAGCCTAACCTAAACTTGGGCTCGCCAAACTTGTCCCACAGCGACACGACAATGGCAGCGGTGCCCAGGACGGTGATCATCGTGAGGTAGATGATCATTGGCTGCGGACGGCAGTAGAAGCCGTAGTAGATCCACGGCACGAAGGAACCCACGATCATCATGCTAATTCCAGTGTAGTCCAGTCTTAATCGACTTTCATTATCAGCAAATTTCACTCTTTTAGTCATTTCTATCAGCCAATTTCACTACTTTAGCAGGCTAATCCAAAATAGTTGTTGAAAAAGGTTCGTTTCACAACTGTTGATCAGGGTGTTTGTAGATCAACATGGAGCATATTCTGAACTTTTACAGCTCTGACCCAGAACATATAAATAGAGTAAGAAAGGCGCCGTACTTGCTGAAGAGCCTGCCGACTCCCTGCGAGTGACACTGCACAGTGTGGAAGCAGAAGGAGAGGCCCATGCAACAGATGGAGCCAATGAAGAAGGCGATGAAGACAATCTTGTCTGTCCAGGGAACCACGGTGGGCGGCTGGAAGAGCAGCCACGCAGCCACACCCAGGAAGAAGACGCAGCCTATAAGGCAGCAAAAACATTCTTCATCATAATACTATTTCCTATTCGAGAATTCCTGATTATATAAGTTAAATTTCTAAAAAAAAAAAAGTAATACATCCAAAAATTTGGGATCCAAATTGACGCACTTTAGAACTACTTTCATTTAGGGAAATGTGACAGCCAAGCGATTGTACATTACAGAAGAAAGAAAGCTTTTCGCTTCCACGGAAAAGCTGCGTAACAAAATAAGTCTTTTTAAATGAAAAAAAAATTGTATTCTCTTTTGCTTCTAAACAACAATGTGCAAACTCTTATTTTAGCTATTCATGATATTCTTAAACCTTCAATGTAAGGGGGGTTTCTTAGACGTGAATGGGGACGACGGAAGATACCCATTTCGAGCTCTTACTTAGTGTAATGTAGATATCTGTAGAGACACAACACTTACCATACATGTGCGTCCAGATGTTGCCGGTCTCCGAGTGGAGTGCAAAGATGGACTTGAAGCACGTGGCGAAGGAGGGCAGAGGCGGGCGGTGGCCGGTGCGCAGGAATTCGTTGTCTTGCAGCCACTCGGGCAGCAGCTCAAAGTTCTGCGCCTTCCAGCGAGCCTCCCAGAACTGAAAATCATCACGTTTTCGTGTATTCTTTTCTAATCTTTAAAATTAGAGAGTTATTGGTAATTCGCATCAAAAATATATACATAAATATTTGCGAATAAGTTTTAAAAAACTGTAAAATAAGACCCAATTAAACGAACTCTTTTCACGACAGTCCTCCGGCCGCGGCCGCCACTCTCCGGGTACACAATTTCTTCCTCGTTGATCTCCACCTAAAATGATCAGGAAATTACGAGGTCATTAGTAAATCGAACATAACTTTGATTCTTGAAAAGTAAACTGCAAAATTATCACAGAAAACCGGGAAAAAAATCACCAACCGTAACTAATTGTTTCTAAAAAGGTTAAATGCAAATACATTGCTGAGAAGAAATGAATTAACAACTATTACATACAAATACCGACCTCTAGCTCGTTGTCATCATCCGGTTCCCCGGGAAGCCGAAGACCTCCTCGAACTTGATGGTCTCCGCCGTGGTTGCTCCAGGGAGGGCGGCGAGTTCGCGGTGTCCGCGCGAGGGGTGGCAGCGGTAGCGGACGATGCGTCGGCGGTGCATTCCGTCTTCCTGTATTCATCATTTTTTTTAACACTTTACTAATTTACACTTTTTTAAATAAAAAATATATCCTCAATTATTAAACTATATAGACTTCTATTCCTGTACTCTTATATTTTAAGTATTTTACTAATTTAAACGTACCGTTTTTGGAATTTTTTTTATAAGCCTACAATTATTAAACTATACAGAGTCTTCCTCTTCTCATTACAAAGTGTTGCTAGTGGTTTAGAGAGAGTGGCAACACGAAAAGAAGCTCTCTCACTTCACGGGTGGGAGAACAAGACTATTCCACTATACTCGATAAGAAGAAGGAAGATTCACTCAGAGATCATGGATTGCATCTGATTAGGACGTATTCTAAAAGTCACACAGGCTGTGAAAAATTTAGATAACAAGGAAAGAAAGACATACACATAACGAGATAAGGAAGGATTGTTAGAAATGAGGCAGAATATAGAGAAAAGACGATAGAAAAATAGAGAGACGAGAAGAGAGGAAGGGGAGGAGTGAGAGAATAAGTACAGGCCGAAGGAGAAAGACGAGTGAGAGTTCTTGAGGGAATGAGAGAGCGAGAGCGAGAGAGAGAGAGAGAGAGAGAGAGAGAGAGAGAGAGAGATTGAACCCCTAACCATTTGCTTGTCGTCGTGAATGACCGCGAGTTGCATGTGCTCTCCTTTCCGTACATGCGATGGCATGCTCCACGCACGGCGGTGGCCCTTGCGGAAGGGCGCCGCTGCCGTCTAAATCACCAGGCATTATTTACTGATCAATAATTAATTAAATAAATAAAAACTTAATAAACCATAAATCGTTACCTCTATATCGTAACTATACTGGATTTAAAAACTATAATGGCAGCAAGAACTGGGGAAATCATTTCAATGAAATTTTTTTTCCAATTTTTCAAACTGTTAGAGCTTCACCATTATAATTGTGAAAACAGACTCAAAGACGATTTGAAGTGAGTAAAATGTTTGTATTTGTTTTTTTAAACATATTTTTCTTATTAAATATGTCTATTTCAACAAGTATCTCTAATTATTTGAAATAAGAGAAGAAAAAGAAGAAGTAGAAACCTTGGTGGGGTCCACGATGGCGCCCTGCTGCCCTCCTCCTCCTCCGCCACTCGCCACATCCTCTTGAATGGTCGCGAACGGGTGGCGGCGAGAGGAGCTGCCGCCGCGTCCCTCGCCATCATCCGAATCCGAGTCAGCGCCCGAGTGAGAGATCACCTATTCGGAAGAATAAATAATGATTGATTGATTGATTGATTTATTACGCGTCAAGCACGAGTTTGATGAATAAATATGTGTGATGGTATTTATATAAGAAAAAAAATCTAACTTAATTGTAAGCGAAAGGAGGAATACATCAAATTTTCATTGAAGAAAAATTACAACTTTACAACTAAAAAATATAAAGGAGGATCTTTCTGCGAAATTTGACCTATCGGCAAGTGAAAGGACAGAATTCAAGTTTTAATATAAGAAGTCTTTTTTCAACATATCCTCTTAAAAATATTATGAACGAGGTATTTTTTCTGCATAACCCTATTTTCCAGTTCGAAACCTTAAAGGGCAACTCTTACGTACCAACTCTTACGTACCAACTCTTACGTACCAACTCTTACGTACCAACTCTTACGTACCTTGTTATGCCTGACGACAATCTCGATTGGTAGTTGTCGTTGAGAGGTGCCCTTCTGTGGACTGCAAGATAGCAGATCAATCTAACTTTACCTTATTTTTTAAAGAGAATAAACTCTTTTAAGTGACCTCCACGGCATTTTAATCAACATTCTAGTCCATGAATAATTATTCAGTTACCTTCTTCAAATTCTTTCAAAACGCGCAGTTAATCAATTTGTCTAAGAACCCACGAATAAATCGACCGATACCTGTACTGCAGGTCGACCTGGTCAACAAGTACAGTCTCGTCCCTCTTGCCCGCCCTGTTCCACGCCGCTTCCTGGCCACTGCTAGCCTCGGCGAAGATGTCCTCTGCTTCCATTAGTACATCCTGTCAAGGGAGGGAGTGGTTGAAATGGGCTCGTTCTACTCCCACAAATATATGAATGTCGAATGGTGAAACAGATTAAGTATCAATTCCTCCTCTTTCTTGTCTCTCATTCTTTCTCCCATCGTTCTCTCGCAAATCTCTCTTTCTCTACATTCCCTCTCTCTCTCCCACTCTCTCGTTCTTTCCTTTCTCTATATCGCTCTCTCTCTCTCTCCCTCTCTCACTCTATCTTTCCTCTCTCTCTCTCTCTCTCTCACTCTCAACTTGGACGCATTTTCCCCGTTCCACTGGCGAGAACGTGTCATATGACCTGTAATCTTTTCTTGCACTTTTGTCTCGTGTTTTGACAAATTCTTTTTTTCGTTCTCCTTTAATTCATACTATAAATAAACTACAAATGCAAAGAATAGCCTCAAAGTTGGCCATCGAATATCTGCCATTTGGAGACTTCTGAACGTGAGAGCTTACTTTTATCGAGACAGAAATATCCCGAAAATATATTTTCTTAAGAGAGTATTTTCTTTCTCCTCACCTTGACACATCGCAGCGGGCTGGTCATGTCCTCTTCGTAAGTCGTTGCGACTGCCAGCTCCTCTCCTCCCTTCTCCCTTCCTCCTGCTTCCATCTTGAAGAACTCCTCCCCAGCATTGGCAAGGAGTGTGGTTCTCTCTTGCTCTTCTACACTCGGTTCCTCCTCTTCTTCCTCTTCTCTCTTATCAGCTCCGCGAGTCGACGACATTGTGACTAAAAAGGAAAGGAACGGAAACAATCTCTACTGATTATAATGACTGCCCAATGTGTTGCGGTCTAGAACGTCTGGAGCAATCACTGAAAAAAAGAATAACGCGGCTAGACAAAACATAATTATTAAGCAGTGTTGATGTATTGTAAAAGCACCTACTTACTCATGCACAAAATATAGCAAAAGAATGGAACCTTGAAATACTCCAGCTATAAATGCTGTTTAAAAACACAATCATCTCTGAGATATGTCACCATCGCTATAAACGATGTTAGAACAACAATACTATAATAAAATATGTAATCCTCGAATTTATGCAATCATTTTAAAGCTCTATGCTTGAGCATTTTGTGACATTGAAATTAATTTTCTTTTACAAGCACCGACAGATTGCAAAATAAAAGCAAGATTGCACTTAAAGAAACAGTCAACAGTCAAGAAAAAATGATGAGGATTGCTACATGAGAGAAGATGGCAAGGCAAAAATAGTTAGGAAAATATATAAAGCAAAAACTAGAAAAATATATTATATAAAATGTGCATAAAAATAATGACTACTCATCATTCATTGGCCACAATTGTGTAGTACCGATACACTCAATTTCAAATGGCACATTCGAATGGCAGATATCAAATGATCAGTTCAAAATGCTGTTAAGGCACTCCCCTGCTTTGATCAAGACAATCGATAATTCGAAGGCGCAAGCCTGAGGAGAATGGACAATCTATGAGCCAAAAATATAGCCGAGAGAGTAAGAGAGAGAAAGAGAGAGAAAGAGAGAGACAGAGAGAGAGAGAGAGAGAGAGAGAGAGAGACAAAAGGAAAGGAGCAAAATAGTGAGCGCTGGCTGAAATAGAATCACACTTTTATTAAAACGCACCGAACAACAGGAGTACACGCTAGCAGAACTTTGTGAGGCAGGCTGGGGAAAGAGAGGGTGGGATTAAAATAAAGAGAAAAGCAAAAGAGATAAAGCGTAAAACAATGGTCAGACCTGATGATAGGGAAGTACACTTTTGGTTGAATGCAGCGGCGAGACAAGCGGAAGCGGGATATGCTTAAGGCTAAGCGGTCTTTAAGGCAGAAAGGACAAGGATACTTATTAATTACAGTATACGCTTTCTCTTCTTCTAGAATTCTCTAAATGTGTTGAGTGTCATTTGGCGCCATTCCTCAACGCAGACGGCGCATGCCTCGGAAGAGGAGGGGTTGGAGGGACCCCCTCCGAGGGGACCTCCATGGGGGGTACCACCAGAAGGGGTCCCGCCACCAAGAGGCCCCCCTTCAGGCGCGCTCTCTACCAAGTGGCCACACGCCGCGTGCACACGAGCTCTTCCGTGCACTGCGTCGACGGCTGCGGTCGGAATCTTAAAGTTTTCTTATTTTAAATTGCATTAAAATAACATTAAAAAATACAATGGAAAAAAGGAAAAATCCAAAGCCATGCTCATCCAGAGGAAACGATCATGGAGAAAACACAGACAGACAACAGAGAGAGAGAGAGAGAGAGAGAGAGAGAGAGAAAGAGAGAGAGAGAGAGAAAGAGAGAGGGAGAGAGAAGGAGAGAGACAGAGAAACGAACAACTTACATGGACTCTTCTAATCGGGGTCGGAAGGGGTGCCCAAGTGGCGAGGATGGCGGCCTTGTCTGCCGCCTCTAGTCCCCTCTGCCCGTTGGGGGTGTCCCAGACAGCGGGCCACAGAGCGCGCAGCTGGCGACACGCGACGCGTCTCGCACCCAGCGGGAGACGCGCGAACGCGGCCGAGCACACCGCGCGAGTCTTGACAAATATCACGCTTCATCTCTCTTCCCCTCGCTCTTTCTTTCTCCCACGCTCTCCCTCTCCTTCACTCTATTTCTCTCGCGCTCTCTCTCTCTCCCTCTCTCTCTCTCTCTTCCCCACCTGGCAGTCCTCATGATTCGCGACAATATCCCAGCAGAGGCTGATGAGTGCCTCAGCCGAGTGTCTGCTCTCTCCATTCCTCTCCCTCTCTTCCTCCTTTCCATTGGTGTTCTCATGGCCGTTTTCCTGGGAAACGCAAGTTTTCGCTCCGTCCCTTGATCTCATTATATTCCGAAGTAATATTATATCGTTTCCGTATAAAGGTGGATAAAAAACGTTATATAATTATCGATATAAACACGACAACTATTCACGACAGATTGTTACTTTGCACCTCAGCCATAAGTAATAAGATAACGATTGTTGCTGTGTACCTCAGCCATAAATAATAAGATACTTAATCTACACGAAATTAATTTTAAAGAAAACAAGAGTATACTACAAGTTTGTCCAGACTAAATAATAATGTATATATATTCTCTTATTATTACCTTGGGAGCTTCTTCAGTGTATCCGATACACTCAATGGCCGCCTGGACTTCTCCTGCCAAGAGATGGACAACCGCGTGAGCCGCGATGGGGGATGCGGAGAGGCGGAGGTGGCGAGAAGCTTGCGATGCGGTAGACGCGTCCAGGCCACGGAGGGAGGACAGCAGACGGTCACGGTCCATCGTGTCTCCGCCTGATTCATTTCCATTTCTACAGTCATATTGAAATTTTATTTACATGAGCTAAATAAATAGGAAAAATATATAAGAACAATCTGCATAGATGAAGAGAAAAAAGTAAGCGAGCATACAGAGGCAATAGAGAAGAAAGGATGGGAGAGAGAGAGAGAGTGGGTGAGAAAAGAGAGTGAGAGAGACGTTAGAGATAATAATAGATAATATCTCACCCTGATGCTGAGCAAGCACGGCTGACGGCACCAGAGTGGGCAGTGCCACAAAAGCCGCTTCGTCCGGTAGCTGGATGACCTTGCGTGAAGCGCCGTCCTTGGCATGGAGGAAGAGTCGTCGGGGGGAGGAGGGGGCACTGCCGGGCCCCCTGAGCGCCTGGCGCACCCCACACTGGCCCACGTCATTCCGGCCCCACGACCAGACTCGGCCGTCTGCTGTCGACGCGACGTTGTGGTTGCTGCCTGCAAGAAGATTTATTTTAACATTTATTTAATCATTTTAAGTTTCCTAGCATATAACCTCTATAATATATGAAAAATAATGATTTTTTCTTAACACTTATATATTCTTAGTTTTCAATTTTATATCATATAAAAGATAAAATGTTTGAAAATGAAATGCAATGATTTATCATAAATATATGATAGATATTTAACACATTGATTATAAAGTTGAAAAGATCCTTTTAAACCGTTGTATGAGGGAAATTGTTAGGTTAGGTAAGCATCATTGATCCAACTGCAATATAAAAGAGAAGACATTTTCTAACCAGCGTAGACAGATGTCCATGTCAGTCCCTCCGGCTCGACCACCCGGCACGGCTCGGTGCGCTCCGTCTTGACGCCGTGGCCGAGCTGGAAGTCGATGGCCTGCAAGTTGGCTGTGAAGGATCTCCCTGGGAGATAGACAACGAGAGGAGATATAGGCGAAGAAGAAGGAGAGAGAGAGCAGAAAAAGGAAGACAGAGAAACTGACAAAGAGAAAGAAAGAGAGAAAAAGAGATAGAGAGAGAGAGAGAGAGAGAGAGAGAGATGGAGAAAGACTATTGTAGCCAGAGAGTCATAATAGAAGATATATTGCGGTATGCATGTTTTACAATAAATCTAATTTCTGCAATGTTTTTTTCGCTCTCTCCTCTCTCTCTCTTTCTCTCTCTCTCTCTCCATACCTTGCCCCATGTGAAGAGAGCGCCGCTCTCAGTGATGAGTGCCGAATGAGCGAGTCCGGTAGAAAGATGGCAGACTGGCGACTGCAGTTGATGCCGCACTTCCACCACTCCGAGCAGCTCTTTCGGAATGTGCATTGGCAGGTGATTCTGCAAAGGGGCGGGCGGAGAGATGCTGAGGAAGAGAACAAAAGGAAAAAGGAAGTTAGGTAGAGATGGACGCATATAATACAAATTTTCACTGATTCACTTTGTAACCAAGCAAAGTTCTCAAATAAGATTTTAAACGGCAAGATCAAGACATCATATTTGTCTGTAGGAATGACACATTTATTAGATATGGTGGTCACGCAAACCATGGTGTCACTCCTCTCAAGTTTGCCATTCATTACAGTAGAATTTTTTCTTTAATGCAGAATATAAAAAGGAATAAATAAGTATATGTGCAATGCAAGAAGGAACGAGAGAGCGACAGAGAAATAGACAAAGAAAGGGAAATAGAGCAAGGGAGAGAGAGTGATAGAGAGAGAAAGAGAGAAATAGATTTAAAAAAAAAGTCCTCACCTCTTCTCCACTGGCCGCATCTACAGGCTTGCGCAGCCTCTTCATCAAGAACATCTTCATCTTCAGCTCGTGTGGATTCCTGCCCCATTCGAATAGCCTGCCGTCTCCCGTCGCGACTACCGTATGATAGAAGGCAGTTGCGATGTGAGTGGCGCGTACTTCCGGTGCGACTGGCAGCACTACCTAAAACACCAAAATTCACTTCAGCACTTGGTCAATAATTCTAAAAATTTCTAAGAAAAGTCGTAGGAAAATGTACCCACTTTCTAACATTGATGAGATTGCCTTAATCTACAGTTTCTATCTATGAATAAAATTTTTTTAAGTGCAGTCAGTTAGGAAAATAGTCACTGTTTATAGTGGCAGGCAAACCCTCTGGAAGTCGAACTCCTTGAGGATGTCTTGCGTGTTCCCTAGTTGCCCGTAAGTTCCACAGCCTACCACCCAGACACTGCCGCTTCTGCCAAGGAGCACGGTATGGGCACGGCCACAGCTAACGCTCAGCATCTTCTCACTGGCAAAGGGGAAGAAGCATTAGTGAAATCAGAGAGAGAGAGAGAGAGAACGAGAGAGAGTTAACAAGACAAAAAAAATAAACTCGAGAGTAATGAGAAGAATAGGTAAGACACATTTTCCTTCGCTTAGTCATTCTTTTTTCCAAGCAAGTTATCGAAATCCAACAAAACTGCTGCATTCACCTTTCCTTATTTGCAATTATTACATCAGAAAACCACGGGTTCGCGAAAAGGAATGATCTGATTTTATTTTTTTACATGAACACATTTCCTATTCCTCTTTCATGAACTAAAAACCCCAAACCCCTACGGTATCTCGTCGATCCTGGTCGGGGTGCTCCTGTTGGCAGTGGGGTCCTTGGCACGCGCATGGCCCAGCTGCCCGTACATGCCCCAGCCCCACGAGAAGAGCGAGCCGTCCTCGAGAACGCATGCGTTGTGGAAATGGCCAGCAGAGATGCTCGCCACGCCACTCCACACGTCTTCGAGTTCCTGATAGAAAGTGCTTATTATCATGAAGATATTATATCATTTTTCATTTGTAGCTATCATAAAAAACTGGTATTTACTATTTTTGGTGATAAAATTTTCAATAACCGATTTTAATGTTTTAAGTCACTTTAGTTATCTAGATTCTCTCATTAAACTTAGACACTGTTGACTAATCCTTTTTGTTTATGGTTTATGTACTAAACTTAATTCTGCCCACTATGATATTTATATCCGCCCAATATTTTTATCTCAAAAGTACACAAAAACACAAAGTTCTGCACTTTTATCTCTCATCTGATTACCTGACTAAACCCAATTGCTTACGAAACATCCTTCTATATTATTGCATTGGAACACACGAAAAGCAGGTTTTTTTTTTCGTTTTTTTTTCGACAAATTCCTCTTACCGTAGGCTGTGGCACTGGATGTTCATGTCCGACTCCGCACTGGCCGTATCTATTCTTGCCCCACGAGAGCATTCTTCCGTCCGCGGAGAGCAGCAAGACGTGCTCTGCGCCCGCCACGACACATTGGACGTCAGGCAGAGAGAGCGACACGGGCGTTGGCTGCTGGTGCTGTTGTTGACCTGCAGACAATCCATGTATATTTATTGTTTTCATTTGACAATATTACATTCATTATGAAACACGTATAAAGTGGATATATATTATTTATCCCCTCATTTAATTATTTTGTGCAATATTGATCATGCAACACCCCTAAAATGAAACCACAACTGAAAACGGAGCGAGAAATTTGTATGTAGTTTCCTTTTTCACAAGACCAATTTTCAAACCATTGGTCCATACGGTGCGCAGAAAGCTACAGTAGAAAAAGGCTTCATCTTCCTTCTTCTTTACTCTTCTCACCTGGAGGGGGTGATGATTTCAAACTTCCCGCCCTTGGAGATCCCGTTGCCGTCGTCTTCATGGAGTCTGTCGAAGAAATCGACGATGAAACACGTGCTCGTGATGGAGAATCTTCAATGTCTTTTCTTTTCATCATTCCTCTTTTTTCTTCACTATTCTGTGTCTTCCTTCTTTTTGCAGAATCTTTCAATCATATGGCACTTTAGTTTCTCTTTAATATGTCCAAATACAGCGAAGGTAAAAGTCAAAATAGCCTTTCTTATGAATGAATACTAAAATTGACCTTCGGCCTCGAATGTCTTGTGTAGACTCGCGCTCAAGTCTCCCCAGAAGAGCAGCTTCTTGTCGATACCGTAGGCGAGTGAGCAGTTGAAGCCGGCGGTGAGGAGAGCGCGAGGGGCGGGAGGGCGCGAGGGGGCAGAAGAGGCAGAGGAGAGGGAGCACATTGAACACATCACGTAGAGCAGACGGGCGGGCATAGGGCATCTGAAAGGGGAGAGATATGATAATGAAATGATGGGGGGGGGGGGGTGCAAATAAGGACAATGACTGCTTTAGCGATTGTTATATTAAAAATTCAGTAACGAAAATGGTGCTATACTTTTAGTTAAATAATAATAAATTACATGAATGAAGTGTATTTAGTATATAGTCATGCATCTCTCTCACTAATAGGCTGCGCGCACTAGGGTTAGAGTGTAGAGTGAGGATGTAAGAAAATGGAGAGGAACAGAGAGAGAGAGAGAGAGGGGGGAGAGAGAAGGAGGGAAAGAGAGAGAAAGAGAGGGAGAGAGAGAAAGAGAGAGGGGGGAGAGAGAAAGAGGGAAAGAGAGAGGGAGAGAGAGAAAGAGAGAGAGAGAGAGAGAGAGAGAGAAAGACTAATCAGCTACCTCTGTTCGTTGTCGAGCGCAATCGACAGACATCTCTGATGGAAGTGTACATCCCCTTCCATGTCCATCTGCCATGCTGCGAGTGTCGTTAGAAGAGTGACCACGTCTGCCTCTTCCGCTAGCTCCCATCTCACCGGCCACAGGCAGCAGGCCATCTATAGAAATATATATTCTTTTTTTTATTGCTACATATTGTCAGTCAAACAATTTGTCGTTGGACAATTGTTTGGTGAACACAGACATTTTATATAACCTAGCGTCTATTTCGATGCTGGATACGAGAGAGACAGAAAGACAGAGAGAAAGAGAGAGAGAGAGAGAGAGAGAGAGAGAGAGAGAGAGAGAAAGAGAGAGAGAGACATATTTACTGCCAAAGTAACTATTTTGCTTTTTTAAATTATTATTTCCTACATGTATTCAACGTAATAATTTTTTTACTAACATAATTTAATAAATATGAACTAGATAAGCAGAAAAAGAGATGAGATCCAGATGCTTCTCTTCTCTTACTGACCAGTACTCTCTCAGATCCTGCGGCTGCCTGCCAGAGCTCGGCTCCTCTTTCGGAGAAGAAGCGAACCGCCGCGGCGTGATTGGCTTCATCGCGAGGAAGAAGGAGAGAAGCACTCCGCCAGAGACGGGCAGGCAGCAGGGAGGCGAAGCCGGACACCAGGTCAATGTGGCGGCAGAGGAGGGAGCTGCAGAGAGAGAGAGAAAGAAAGAGAGAGAGAAAGAGAGAGAGAGAGAGAGCGAGAGAGAGAGAGAAAGAGAGAGAGAGAGAGCAGAGCAATAGAGAGAGAGAGAAATTTCAGATATCTGGCATGAGGACAAGTGTAATACCAGGTGAAGTGAGAAAAAATTATTTAAAAAAAAAAGTCGTAACGGCGTAAATCGGATATTCATAACATCACTATGGCAATGAGCCCTAATCAAGGTGTCACACTCATTCAGCGAGAGTTAGACACATTAGTAGGGATGATATTAAGTTTTTTTCTTATATAAATAGTAATAATAATAATAATCACCCAATCAATCTTGCTTACCTCAGTAAACAATCCGAGTCGTCTCGGGCGCGAGTGCCGACTTCAACTGCGCGCAGAATCAACGGAATCAGCTTCTTCTTACTCGAATCACGAGGATTCGACTCTATTCGGACGAGAATCTGAAAGGAGAGAGAGAGAGAGAGAGAGAGAGAGAGAGAGAGGAGAGATAAAGTGGTGAACAGAGAGAGAGAGAGAGAGAGAGAGAGAGATAGAGAGAGAGAGAGATACAGAGAGAGAGGGAGAGAGATAGAGGTTTCAGTTAAAGCAAAGGATAAGGAGAGAGAGAGAGAGGCAGACAGAAAGAGAGCTAGACAAAGATGGAATATCATCACTGACCTGCGGCAGTAGGACGTGCTCTAGATTACTCCGCTCGAACAGTGCCAGAAGGTCGTCCATTGAAATCTGGAACATTCCCGCTTCCTTCTGGCCTCCATTTTCTATCCACACATCAATAACAACAGCGAGCTAACAATAAGCAAATAGTTCTCTAAATAGCTGAGTAAAAGTGACTCATCGCCAGAATAAGCCTGACCTCAGCAATCTTGGCGACATTCAGCAGCTTCAGCAAGAGTGGCGCATTCATGGGCGGCTGCCCCCGCCCGACGCTCTCGAGTGCAGCTCCGAGTAGCTTCTCCATGCTTGGCCTCGCTGCCGCGGGCACTCCCTCCAGCATCGTCGCAGCCACCTCTTTCATCTGGGATGGAGCGGGGAAGTCGGCTGCGAGCAGGCAGTCCACCAGCCAGGCTTCGGCACTTCTAAGCATGGAATTTAAAAAAAAAATTAAAAAAAAGGGAAGAACGGGTACTGTATTTTGATTCTTATAGATAGTTGAAGAGGTAACAAGATGAAACCACTAAAAAGTAATTAAAATAATATGACCTTGTCTTTTCACGAATACATTTGGCAAATATACAAAAGTTAACCTATGACATTAAATCGTCAACGATTTCGAAGAGCCAAATACAGTACCCCGTTCTTAATCTCAATAATACTATTCTGAAGGAACCCAACAACATTAGCTATACTTTCCATATGTCAAACAAAGCATATTTCTTTTTATTTCAATCACGTAATGAATGCTGCGATTCTTATGATTCGAATCTTCAAGTTCATATCCATATATATTAAGAAATATGATGAGCTCAATTTATGGGTAAAACATAACGCCAACCCTAACCCATTAGAATCGGGGATGATCCTCAGGAGACTTCTCTCAGTGACCACAAAGCACTGCGGCATCTCTCCTTGGATGGCCTCTCTGCCTGGCACGAGCCCGAGGCAGCGCCAGCAGCCGCCGCCTGCAACAGGAATGCGCTGCCAGCGAGCGCCCAAATCCTGAATATTAAATTAAATTACTTTTATTTTTTCCTAATTTCCTAGCAAACACAAAACGCACAAAGTTGTATCACCACTAGAAAAAGGCATTACCAAAGAATTAAGGTAAACATAATAAAATGTTATTAGTTTAAAGAGTGATATATTTTAATAGATATATCAATAAATCCGCTACCTTTGACAGCTTAAGCCCGTAGAAGGGCATAAAATAGACGGAGGACTGCAAGGAAAGCGCAAAGGCCACCTTCCATGCCACGTGGACTTGCCAAGTCTCTTCTGGCACCTTAACGATTGTGAACAAGTAGATAAACAAACATTGCCTATCCTTTTCGGCCCTCATATCAAGTGCAAACGACCAGTAGCAGCCAAACAAATAGTAACTTTGTAAAACCACTAACAGATTTAATATTTTACTAATAACAGTACGTCATTTAATTTTTATTATATAACACGTTGACCTGTTACTTGTGCTATCATTAATTTTCAGCATGAAAACCATATTAGTATAAAGATTGAAAATATAAACGGACCCTTGCGTAAAGTTTCAATCCGTTATGTAAAAATCAAAGACAGATGGGGAAAATAGTAATTATGATGCACAAGAGTTCGATAAAATTACAGCTACCATTTAGATTTAAACTAGTAATGAAGGGCTAAAAAATTAAAGAAAACTCTTACCATAAACGAAACGGGCGTCGGTAGTCCCTGGAAGACATTGGCGGCATTGCTGTTCTGATGAAAGGCGGTTGATAAAGTGGGGAGAAGTTGAGCAGAGCATCCGAGGACATCTATCTGAAAGGGGAATAACATCAGGAGAAGCTGGGACAAGGGAAAGAGAGACGGATGAGTATACTGTAGACTAGAGATGGATGAGTATGCTGTAGACTAACTACAGACGACAAAAAGTGCACTTTCACCAAGAACATTTATAACAAATGCTGCTATCTTTACCATGAAAACACGCTGGGGAAAGGCTGGGAGAAAATGAAGGGCACTTTTCTTCCTTTGCTGGGAATTGAACCCTGACTGTTCGGATTGCATATTGCACAAACTTTACACAAGGCCATGATACCCCGACCAACCTTGGCAACTCCATCATCGACTCGGCACACAGTGCCGGCCGTTAAGACTGGCAGCTCGGATGGGATGACGACGCTGAGTGTCTCGCGGATGCCTCGTTCTGGCGACTCCAGCGGCACCAGCCACTGCGCTCCAGTGAAACCAGTCACCTGTGAGATAGAGAGAAAATATATACAGTAACATTGGGATAAATCCTCTTTGTAGACGTATAGAATAAAATGGATATAACAAATTTTAAAACCTAGAAAACATTTAATCTTTTTTCTCTTCTAGTTACAAACAACTTTGTAAGCACCCGTTCAAATGAAAGACTTGAGGAAGAAGTCTTTTCCAAAACACACCAGAAGATCTGCGGAGGAGTTGGTTCGGAAGACATCGACTTTGTGGACGCTCTCTGGAGCCTGGAGCTCTACCGTAAGCTTACGCGTCATGAGGTCGACGATTAGGACTTGGCCGGCCTGAACATATCTCTCACCAAATGACAGCTAATTGGATATGTTTCTTTTCTTCAAATGGAAGGGACAGAGAAAAGAAGGCAGATTGTCAGGCGAACAGGCTATAATTAGTGGCAAAATGAGAAGGAAACGAAGTGAGAGAGGGGGGAAGAGAGAGAGAGAGAGAGAGAGAGAGAGAGAGAGAGAGACCTTGTTGCCGTAGAGGAGATAGGGTGATGAGGAGTAGGTGGATGCGAAACACGTGATGCACGTGGGTGTGCGTAGGCAGACATCGGCAGAGACGGCGATGGGAAGCAGGACGGGCGAGGACTCGCTGATGTACCGGCTAACACCCCACACCACTTCCTACAATTTGGACATACTCATTATTATTATTCCTCTAAAAACAGAATTAGAATAGCACAACAAGGTTTTCAAGTGAGGGCATTACGCAGATGAAAGTGCTCAACTCAGGGTATTTAATTTAGGAAAGTGCATAAACAGTGATGCAAAAAAAATTGTGCTGGCAGCAGTAATAAAATAGTTTCTATATATTTATGTTATCCCGACTGTCCAATCATGTTTTTGAAGATCAAATACCGAAAAGAGGAGTAATTATTACAGCGGGGGAAAATAATATTGTTTGAAGTCCGGACTTTAAAATTGAATCAAGGGAACTATGCAACGTACTAGGACGAGCTTCATTGGCACGATGAGGATGTCGCCGTCGGCGAGTGCGAAGGCGAGGAAGGAAGCCTCGGGGCCGATGCAGACGGCCACTGGCTCGACCGCCCTCCCCCATAGAAGGGGCACACTCGCCACTCTTCTACGTGCCTTCTCTTTCCCCACCTCGCACAGCACTTGGATGTCTCCTGCAAAGGAGTGGCAACTGTAAGGATCAGTTAGGATAACTTCAAAAGGGAACTTGTTCGAAGTCGCAGACACACACTATAATTAGCCGGAATTTTAGGTTATTAAGCAACGGTTCCCAATGAAAAACGATACAAAACTGCACGCACATTATGTACAGATTATATTATTGAAGCATCCTTCATAAAAATACTGAAATAAAACAGTACTTCGCCATGTAACCAAAGTCTCCCAGGGACACATGTTTCAAATAGTATTATTTTAAGGAAACGCAATAAACTTATGAAAAGCTAGAACTAACGCAAACATGTACTTGAATTGAAATGTGCTTTGATGATAAGGCAAAGTGGGGGAGCAGAACGACCAAGCATCACAGTGGAACAAAAGTCTAAAATCCATCGGCCCTTTCCACATCCGAGTCAACATTAGTTCAGGAGAAGTGCATTACTCGATACAAACTACATGTCCTTGCATTATACGGGTAAGAGGGACGGCGATACGTACAACGAGGCGCTTTCTTTAACAACTATTGCTTATATATTATTTACTGGTTCACTATATTCTACATTGAAAGAAAAACCTTTGGAGGTGAGCAGCACGATGAGCAGGAAGTTCTCTGCCGTGAAGAAAGCATAGTCAATGATGGCATCGTCCGCGTTGAGCTCATCCAATTCGGCGGCTGAGGAGTAGCCGAGAAGGCTCATCTCAGCATCCTCAACGAGAACGACGGAGAAGCGTCGGGCGCTCTCGAAGACTCTCCTGCAACGCGCTCCGTGAGATTGGCTGGCGAGACGCGACGAACACTCCATTTTATGTCGAGGTTTAAAATATAAATTCAAGACAAGAACAAGCGCCTAGACATCTTAGAACCCTTCCGAAAATGAAAAGAAGTCGAAGACATCATCTAAACTTAAATTCACAACGAAGTATAGTGGTCAACGCCGCAAGGAGAACGAGTAAGTTACGGATATTTTTGCGGTAATTTTGGGATCGCCACATGGTCCGCCTCACAAAGAGTAACCTCGGAAAACAGATTCCAATTCAACTGCAACGACAAATAGCTTCAGGAAACGACGACAACTTCCGGAGACCTCCAGAATTTGAGTGCGCTACTGTGCATGTGACATCCCGGGCAAGGAATGCAACGTTGCGGGAAAATTTAAGATTTCATTCTTGCCGTGTTTTAGAAGTAAACTTTGATAATATGGTCGCACCTAATATACCGTGTCATATTTCGCAGTTTAATTGCGTGTTTGTTTGACAATTGTTGTCTCGTATTCAATCACCACGGAACATTTACATCGTAGCCAGCTTCTTTCATTTTTGTTGGTGCAGCCAACCCCACGTAGGGCTTCGATTATCAATCTTTTGTCCAATTTATCTATGCGTCATCGATTTTGCTGAGGCTAGTTGACTAATCAAATCATTCTGTTGCCTTCCCATTTTCTCTCCATAACCATGCATTCCTTTAGATACTTCTCTTGTGTTTATTCAGTGTATTGTTACACGAAGATCTCGATCCTGTTATCCATGCTATATCAATTTCGCAAAACCTTCTGTCAATTCTCTCTTTCCTTTCTTTCTAGATGCAGTTCCTCCGACTGCTTCTCTTCGTCATCTTCCTAGGCGTCGCCTACGGCGGCGAGTTCGACTTCACGATCGAGGTGCCGGCCGGCAAGTTCCAGTGCTTCTTCCAGGCCGTCGACTTTGCAAAGCACAAGTCAATGGAAGTCGACTATCAGGTCTGACTTGTCGCGCTGTCCTGCTTCAGATCGGCTGTTACGTTCGACCCCTTAAAATACATCTTTGCATTAGTTGAGCTATAAAAACTTTCCGCGTCAGCACAGGCCTTTTTGGTTTGAATAAGCCTAAAGAAGAAGGCCTACTTCCTTCTTTTTTTCTAATATTTATACTGTATTAAATGTTTAGAACTCGCTGTTTTCTCGAAGAAGTCGTATCTGATTGAGGTGATAGATGGAGGCGATCTCAACATCAACTTTATGGCAATGCTAGGCGCCACTATCATCGCGCAAGACTCAATGCGAACGGATGGCAGTCACAAGTTCGTTATTTTTTTAAACTTTAATATTAATGCTAATAAAAAAAATAAGCATAATTAGGCTCTTGGTTTGCTTTCAAATTTAATATATAAGTAACTTCCTGCAGGATTCCGATTAGTGAAACGGGCGACTATCAAATCTGCTTCGACAACTCGTTCAGCTACCAGACACGCAAGGTTTTTTTTAAAGCTATTTGCAACCAGTACTTACTTTAAATGTATTTACTTGATATAATAAAAAAAGAAGCACTGTAGCGAAGACATCCCTGTATTGGACTTCTAGAGAGGAAGAATCTTGCATCAATAGGAAATGCTTCTTTAGTTCACGCATTGTGAAGTTCCTTGTTGTTGTTGAACATTACAGCAGATAAAGCTATTATTCATACTATCCAAAATGTTAAATTCAGGACCCGCGAAATGTCCTTCTTTTCCCGTTCTATTGCATATTACATGTTGTGATAGCCTGGCTTGAATTTAGGCACCATTACATATATCATAATTGTATAAGCACTTGCGCTTTAAAACAGCCGTAAATAAATTAAGTGAAAAAACGTTAATAATCATTGAGGTCGTCTTCTTCGAGATCTTCCTCTTTGACGAGAAGGGCCAACTGGATGAGATGGATCTCGCCAAGATTACTGGAACTCCCAACGCGGAGACGCTCAAGAAGTACGAGGACTGGGGCATCTCGGTCGAGCAGTTCCATGTACGCCATTACTGTTACTCTGCTAAGAAGTGTACCCTCAATGAAGCAGAATATGTCATCAGAAGAGGGGATTGGAAACACTTTACCGCAATAAAATTATGCCCATTCCTTAACTAGTTTTTTGTAACATTTTGTACTGTTTCTGGAGATATTGCTGTGACTAGCTTTTATACGAAAGCAAGTTCCCGATGTCTACTTAACAATGTCCTCGTAATTTCACATTATATCGTTGAATTCAATTGATAATGGTTTAATATTTTCGTTATTTTCCGGAAGCGGGTTTATTTCATAGCTAATATATGTAGTGCAAAATTCCTGAGTCTCCAAGAAGTTTAGTGTTTAAATACAAATATATTAGCCAGATTAAACAAAAACAATTTCTTCCTCATTCTAGTCATCGGCGCAGCGCATCAAGAACGAGCTGAACAAGGTGGAATACCACCAGTCACTGATGCGAGCACACGAAGCACGCGACAGGGCCATCATGAACGCCAATCTGGACAGGGTCTCCTTCTGGAGTGTCGTCAACGCGCTCGTTCTCATCGGTGTCGGACTTGTTCAGGTCAGGGGGCAGTAGGAATACTGTAGGGGCAGCAAGGGTACTGTATTGTAGACAAGAAACAGGGTTACACAAGGATGAAGCTCTGCTTTATTATTATCAGTTGGTGTAATTGCTTGTTGGCATGCGAAAAAAAATATTAGGCAAATATAAAAACGGAGATTAGGATGGATTTGAGGAAATGTTTTACCAGTATATGCGTAAAGAAATTTGTCTCGATTTTTTATTGTTTAAGAAAAGAAGTTTCAGGTGTGGATGATTAGAAGTCTCTTCGAACACGACTCCAAACTCGGCCGCATCCTGCGACAGAATTAGAAAGAGCATTGAGGATAATCGATAATCGAACTGTCCGCGACCCTTCCTCCAGCTATCCTCGACCTTTCCTCGACCTCATTGTGCCTTCCTTTGAGATTTCGTAGCCACAACAACTTCTTTCGAGTTTTGTTGTTCTACGCTGTTACCTACTCAAGTACAAGAAATGCTATAGATATTATAAGCTAAGTATTCTGTTTATAGAAGGATCTGTTCTTTTTCTTTCCATTTTAAATACGTATTTATTGTTACTGTTATAGTTTCGAGCAAGGCTATCATTGAATGGTATGGGTTGCTGTCCTTTTCTTTTGCATAATAACCTATAAACAGAACAAGTAATTTAATAGAATGTTTTTTTGAAGCGCTTGTGTGAGATTCCTTATATGGATAAATGCAATTGAAAAATCGACGGTGTCGTATGTTCGTTTTCATTGCAAATATCATGTTTTCAGCAATTGTTTTAATATCTTTCAGACATTGTCATGTGTTTGATGTGCGGTTTATATAACTAATTCTAATTGTAAGATGGAGTTTATTATACTTGCTTTCATTCTATGTTTTTTTACAGGAATCCCTCTCTTTCCCTCTCTCTTCTCTACCCCCCCCCCCTCCTCTCTCTCTCTCCTCTCTTTACCTCTCCCTCCCTTTATCTCCCTCTCTCTCTCATCTCTACCTCTCTCTCCATTTCTCTCCCTCCTTTGGCAGAATATCAAATGCGCCAGTTCCCCTTGCTCGTCTTGCTGGTGTCCCTTTCTGCTGCGGAAGTCCCCGCTGCTGCCGGCTCTGCCCACCCCGCTCCTCCCTCCACCCGCTTCAAGACAGAAGTGCCGGCTGGCAAGGATGACTGCTACTTCGTTGTGATCGAGCGACCAGCCACTCTTCACGCAGCGTATCTTGTACGAGAGTTCTTTTTCTCTTTATTAATTTATCACCTTTGTTCTTTTTTCCTATTTCTTTTTCCAAGAGATACAATCACAAACGTCAAAGCAAGCGCAAAATTTCTTTTTATCTTTCTTTTTTCAAGTGTTTTTTAATTCTCTGTCACTTACCCTTCCATTTGTGTTGATCTGGATCCCCCTGATTCATTATTTCTATAATCCCTGATTGATTATTTCTATAATCCCTGATTCATGATTAATATAATTTTTTGTCTCTTTTTCTCTGTGTTCCATTCATTCTCTCCCTCTCTAACACACTTCATCTTTCTCTCATTCCCCTTCTCTAGGTGATTTCTCCAAACACTGCGCACGACATCAACTTCTCGATCTCCCGAGTCGGCCAGCATCAACCACTCGTCTTCGATGAACGAAAGCGTGTCGGCATTCACTCGTCAGTTGTTGTGAAGCTACTGTAACTTCTTGACTAAAAAATACAGTATCCGCAGAATTTAAATTATTAATAAGAACTGCTATTAGACATTAAAAAATTTCTTTCAGTATTAATTTTGTAATTGAAATAAAAGGAAGATAAATGAAATAAGTTTAGAGTGAATGTGGACCCTGGCGAGTTGCGTATCTGCCTTGTGAACTCGCACAGTTTCCAGACTCCGAAGATCGTCTCATTTACCGTGTCGGTCGAAGAGAATCAGCCGGCCGCGGAGAAAGAGCAGCCAGTCGACAATGTTCATGTTCGTTGCTATATTTATTACAACATTAAAGTAAATAATAATAATAATATATTAGGTATACAAAAATTTATTGTATTCTTTAAAAGTTGAATCGTTTGGAAACAGGTGCCCATTCCTTCCTGACCCGGTGGTTTAGTTTTGCAAAATTTAGCTTTATATTTGTGCCTGTGAGTAACTTGTGCTACAGCTGGCGAACATTTCCTTTTATAACCGTAAAAAGTATGATATTGACATACTTTACAGAATTAATCTGGTTTTGTGTTAGTTTTGTGTTTCTATGAATTATTTACTTTGTTCCTGCTATGTTGGTTACTTCACGTGCGTAAAATTTATTCTTCTGGGTGGACTTGCTTTTGATTGATTGTTTGGAATGAAAATGAAAAAAAAAACAAATGATTGAGCTTTAAGTGTGTGTGTTTCTTTAAAGATGCTATAAGCACGTTCCGAAATGAGAAAAAATTGATAACAATGGTAATTTATAAAAGAAATTAAAGGCGATAATTAATATAACATTAATTGCTTTAGCTTGCTATCGACCGAATCAAGTCGAAGATGGCAGAGGCGAAGCGGCTGCTAAATGAACGCGCTGACGTCGAGCTGCGTGACAGGTTATTTATCTCCTTTATCATTCGTTTTGCTACATTTTCAATGGAGAATTGTGCTTCTTTTTTAAGGGTTTATACAGAAAACCGTTTAATTTAAATATGTTTAAATGAAAGATTAGATAAGACATAATTATGGGTTTTTTTTAAAGATTTGTTGCCGAGACAACTTTCGAAGACATCAACTTCTGGGGCATCACGAACACCGCAGCCATGCTGCTCAGCGCAGCCATTCAGGCTTGTCCTATTCTTAATTCCTGAAATATCTCTTTTTGAAAACCACTTTACGGATAGGTATCTTGAAACTCTTGAATTAGCTAGAGATGATGGGCAGTTCAAAGGGCGACGGAGAAAGAGAGATGAAAGAAATTCAGAGTGGAGGCGAATGAGAGAGTAAGGAAAAGAAACGGAGTGAATGAGAGAGAGAAAAGAAGAGACGGGAGAATGAGAGAGAAAAGTAAGAGGAGTAGGGAGAAGAGAGAAGGAAGGAGAGAAAGGTATAGAGATGCTTCGAGAAAGTGACTTTCTTTCTATTATTTTGAAGTGCTTTCAGGTTGTGATGATCAGACGGCTCGTTAAGTGAGTTCAACATGCTATGATTCAAGATAACTGCTCATTAAATACTAGATTATTTCTATTTAATTCCATGTGTTTATACCGTATACTAGCCGCATATTTACTGCATTTCATTCCCTTTCTTGTGCCATCCTAATTCCATTCCTGCTAAATACCTTTGCTCTACCATTCCTGCTCAATCTACCGTACCCTTTCCTTCACCATATCATGTTTATCTTTATCAATGTATTATCGACCGGTTCAGTTGCAATTGGCTAGCCTTATCATCCCTAGCCTTAGCTGTTTTTTTTTTTTGCTTTATACGCTCATCTCTCACAATCAGCCGCTTTGATTCGCGTTATTTATTTCACTCAGCTTGTGATGCAATTTGCATTCCATGACAGAGCCTTTTGGCTCTCCCGTGATAGCTTCCAAAAAGTATTATTCTTTCTTTTATTCCTCGTTCTCGTACTTTAAAATGCGAGAATAAAAAGCGATTTAGACACATATTTATAAACGATTATCACGGTATGAAGGGTTTCGTACACGTGTCAGCAAGGGGCAAAGTTCACTCCGATGCTAACAGGAGCTCACGACGAAATGATAGAAGGATACGGTAGAAGGCTAGGGGACCATAAAACACGACGGAAGGGGAATGACGAAAAGCTCCTTTAAGAATAGGAAGAGGGAGGGAGAAATCCGAGATTAAGGCGCCAGGAACGAAAGACTTGCAGAGAGCGAAGGGCGAGTATGAGGCAGGGCAGAGGCAAGGTTTCTCCGAGGGAGAGAGAGAGAGATAATTAGGATTACTGTAAGGGAGGATACAAGAGAGGGCAGGCAGAACGTATATGCAAATTATTTATAACAAAACAAGCTAGCCCACGCGAGGACGTTGTTCTCCACGACCAGGCAAGAAATCACTGGAGAAACCGTCAAGAATTCACGTCAAATCTGACCGGTTTTAAGAGTTGGTATTTTGAAAAACCGGGCCATGTGGACGACTTTGACGAGGAGCGTGTGGATACTTTGAAGATATCCGATCTCGCTAAAACAAATGACTATCGATCTCGATCATCGATTGATGAGTGGCGGGTAGAAGGCGGCAAGACGAGTGCCGGCCGGAACGGGGCGGAGAAAGAGATCGGCGCCGGGGCGGAGGAGGGCGCCGCGACCACCGCCGGCCGCCGCGTCGGGAGAGAAGGCAGCGAGCAGGCCACGGATCACACGGAGGAGTTGGGGGAACGGCGGCCGGCCAGAAGGGTCACTCCGCCAGCACGACTGCATGATGTCGTAGCTGGAAGGGGTAGAGGAAGAGAGAGGGAGATACGAGACGAAAGGACGAGAAAGAAGAAAATGAGAGAAGGAGAGCGAGAGTAAAGAGAGAGACAGAGAGAGGAGAGAGAGAGAGAGAGAGAGAGAGAGAGAGAGAGAGGAGAGAGAGCAGTCGATGACAATGGAAGGTGATAGATAGAATGCAGAGCGAAACATAATAAAATAGCACTAAAAAGATTAATTATAGAAAGAAGAATAAGAAGAAACGAACACTTGCGCCGGACAATGCGGCGGCTGCGGCAGGCGATGGCCGGCCTCGAGGAAGTGGCGCACCGAGCCATTCGAGAGGTCGCCATACGGCGAAGAGGCGCGGCTCATCAACTCCCAGAGCAGCACGCCGAACGACCACTGGAGCGAGAGGGAGTGTTTAGAAAATGGCATTCAATTAATCGATCGAATCTGTTCACAATTAAGATAACATCGATAAAATTTAAGAGAAGAATAAGTCTTTTTTCTTCAAATAATATTTATGCAAATTAAGAAAAGTATCAATAAATTTTTAATTGAATAAAAAAAAAATAAGAAGAATATTGAAATAAGCGCTTGCCACATCGGTGGCCGAGCTGAACACGGATCGGTCGCGGAGTGTCTCGAGTGCGAGCCACTTGAGCGGCAGGCGAGCAGGCGTGCCCGAAGCCGACCATTCTCGGTTGCTGCCGCCGCCGTTGCCATTGCTTCCGCCACCGCCGCAGCTGTAGCCCTCGGGCGACTGCAGTGCGGCCGAGTGCAGCAGATCGACGGCGAGGCCAAAGTCGGCCACTTTCACGACGCGGTCCGAAGAGATCCTGGAGGAGAATCTGTACTTATCTTATACCTTTGTGCTATTATTTTTGATTGATCTAGTATTTCAACATTTTTTATTTTTTCTTATATGCTTGTAAACTTTCTTATTTAATTCCATACTCATCATCACCGTCTTTTTCTCTACATAACCGCATGTACTTCCCCTTCAAAGAAATAAAAATTATGTTTGTTTTGTTGGGTACACCCGTCTGTTCCACATTATTTCCATGTTAGAGTGTTCGCTTTCATGTATAACAAAACTAGGACGCGCTCCCGATATTGTTTGCGGACCACGTAGAGGCGATACATTTATGTTCCCCATTCTCGCGCTTGAAGAAAAGTGTCGGCTATAGCCTGTATTCCCAAACACAAGTACAACTGTGCACATACCTATGTATGTATGCACATATGTATACATTTACATATATGTACATAAATGTATACTGGTTACAATCTTGAGCAAATACTATGTACATACATACATGAATACATATGTGTGTTTAAAGACGAATAAAGTAGGTAAGTAAACAAGGAGCGAGCAGCAGAATAACAAAAGAGCTACCACTGCAAAACTGGAGTGCAGCTGCGTGTGGGGCGCAGCTAATGATGCGCAGTGCCAACGACGAAATACTATTAGCGCCAATTTGTAGGAAGTAGGGTGAGAGAGAGAAAGATGGAGAGAGCGAATAGTGAAAAAAGAGAGAATGGGAAGTTGTTAAGGCGATTAGGACCAATTGTCATGTATGTGTGTATATTATGTACATAAGTGCGTGCAGAGGAAAAAGTGAGAGCGAGATAGATGTAAAATAGAGCAGGAGAGAGAGAGAGAGGGAGGGAGGGAGAGTGATAGAGAAAGAGCAAGAAGAGAGATGGGAAACGAGAGAGAGAGAGAGAGAGAAAGGAAGGAAGAAAAGAATACTAACATGCAGTTGCGCGCGGCGAGGTCGCGATGCACGAGCTGCCTCGCTGCCAGGTAGGCCATGCCGGCGGCGACCTGCGCGGCCATCTCGAGCAGCTCGAGGACGCAGAGCATCTGAGAAAGCAGAGAGAGTGAGAGAGAGAGAGAATAAGAGAGACTGTGAGGGAGAGTTTGAGAGAGAGAGAGTCTGCGAGAGAGAGAGTTAGCGAGATACTGACAGATAGTGAGAGAATGAGAGAAAAAGCAAGAAAGAGAGAGAAATGGGAAAACATCTATGTACATAAGTACATATCTCTCATTCTCCATCGCAATTTATTCCTTATGCCCTTCTCATCAAGCACAAGATCGATCTCTCTCTCTCTCTCTCTCTCTCTCTATCTCTCCCTCTTTCTCTCATTCTCTGTCACTCTAATTCTCTCCACTCACCCTGCTCGGCTCTGCAATGAATGTGCGCAGGTCTCCCTGGTCCATGTAGGGCAGAAGCACCCATGGCGCGCCGGAGGGCGAGATGCAGATGCCAATCAAGGCGAGGACATTCGGATGAGAGAGACCCATCATGATGATGCCCTCTTGCAGGAAACGCTCCACGGCTGACAGCTCACGGGCACGCTCGCCTGAGAGAGAGCGAGAGAGAGAGAGAGAGAGGGAGAGAGAGAGAGAGAAAGAAAGAGAGAAAGAGAGGTAAAGTGAGAGAGAGATGAAAGAAATTGAGAGAGTAGAGAACGAGAGTGGAAAGAAGAAAGATGTAAATATTCCAGAAATCATTTTTTTTTTTTAAACTTTTTCTTTAGAGTTCAGATTTCTTATGGGTTGTTGTCGTCCAATCTTTTCTATTCAACACGTCTGTCTCTCTCCCTCTCTTTCTTATTCTCTCCTGTTTTCTCTAACTGTCCTCCTTTTCTTTAGCATATCTGTATTTCTCTTCCCTTCTTATTCTCTCTTGATTCCCCCTTCTATCTTCATCTTCTCTCACCTTTGAGCGTCTTGAGCGCGACGGCGACAAAGCGGCCTGTTTTCGGATCCCGTACACGTCCTTTGTACACATTGCCGAAGTATCCTGCAAGAGAGAGAGAGAGAGAGAGAGAGAAGAGAGATAGTAAGGAAGAGAGCGAGAGATGAATAGAAAGAGTGGGGAAAAGCGATAGACAATCAGAGATGAAAAGATGCTCGAAGGATCGCGTGGAGTACGTTTAACAAAGCAAAGGATGGAAGCAGAGAGACTGAGATCGAGCGAGAGAGCAAGAGGGAGGGAGACAGACAGACAGGCTCTCAAGACTGACAAAAGGCACCACGCGGTGGGTGAGAGAGAAAGCAGAGAAAGAGAGAGGGGCAGAGAAAGAGAGTGCCGAGCAGAGAGAAAGAGAGAGAAAGAGAGAGAGAGAGAGAGAGAGCTCAGAGAAAGAGAGAGAGATTGCGAGAGAGTGAAAGAAACAAAGAAACGGTGCAACAAAGCACTTCACTCGTGGAAGAATGGCTCAGGTTGAAAGCAGCACTATAAAAGCTCGTTCTCGAAGAGCAATCGGTAACAGTGAGAAGAGACAAAGACGACCATGTACTCATCCCTGTCAGTTGGAGAGAGAGAACAAAGATAGAGGAGAGAGAGAGAAAGAGAGAGAAGAGAGGGAGAGATGAGAAGAGGGAGAGAGAAAGAGAGAGAGAGTGAGAGAGTGAGAGAGAGAGAGAGAGACTTACATGCAAGAACAGCGGATTGCGAGACTGAACGAGATTTAGCAAAAGGAATAGTTAGGTAAAAGAGATCAAGGCGAATTTGTAGAAGTCATACAAAAAGCAAAACACGGCTCGACGATTTTTTTGTTTACTTCTTAAATTTGGAAGGCTGTAACTTTATTGCACTTGAGCAAATTGCGCGGCGTTTTTCTAGTGCTGGCAATCGGAGACAGAAAAGGGAGTGGCTCGCGGGGAAATTGTAGGGGAAAATTACAATGAAATTATATCATTTGATAAGACGTCTCTCAACACGCAAAATTTCTCGTCATGAACCGTGCGACATTGTAGCAGGCAAAGGAAATAATCGGCTCGTGAATTTCCCTTATTATCACAACGCATGAAAATAAAAAGGGATTGACAGAGAGAGCAAGAGAAAAGAAGAGGGGAATAGCAAGAAGAGAGGGAGAGAGAGAGAGAAAAAGAAAAGAAAAAAGAAAAGAACAAAGAATGAAGCCTCGCAAACCTTTCCCGATGATCTGCTCGAGTGCAACGGCATCGGCCGGGACGAGTGCGGCGGAGACGGCGCGTCGGATTGGCGGAGAGACGAGTCGGAGAAGGCCGGAAGAGTCGACGGAAGACGAGGCCGTGGACGCGGCCGACGAGACTGTAATGGGGATGAGGCGAGTGGTGGACGACGCACGTCTTCGGGGGATTGACGAGGAAGGGAGGAAGAGATTTGGATTATGCTGCCCCGGGGGCATATGATGGCCCTGATGGCCGGTATTATAATAGGGATTGGGGCCCACTGGGGGAGGTGGCGGGGGTGGTCGCACTCGACGTGCGGCGCCGCCATGTGGAAAGGACGACCATGATGACGGTGGGTAGGGTGACCTGGAGGGTGGATAGGACGGATAGGGAGAAGCTGATGAGCCGGGATAGGGCGAGCGCGACAGGGGATACGGAGAGCTCGTCGGCCACGACGTCTCGGAATCGGAGTCGGAAGACGTCGTTGAGGTGGACGACGTCGTCGTTGTGTAGAAGGGGTTGTGGAAGACGCCACCGCGCATCGTTGCAAGGGAGAGAGAGAAGCTGCTGCTTCTTCTCTTCGTTCTCTGCCAGGTCCAGGCAGGAGAGAGGAAGGGCTTGGTGTGGGAGAGAGGAAGAGAGAGAGAGAGAGAGAGAGAGAGAAACTGGGAGAGAGAGAGGGAGAGAGAGAACTAGCAAGCACCTGCCTCCTCCTCCTCACCACCACCAGCGCCCACCAGTTCGCATTCACTCACTCTCATTCCCTCATCAGCACCGTCACTCTCTCCTTCTCTCTCTCGCTCTCTCATGCTCTTTCTTTCTCTTACTCTTTCTCTATCTCTCTCTCGCTCTCTCTCTCTCTCTTGCACACTCTTTCTCTCTATCCCGAGACAGCAAATAGAGAAAGCAGCGCGGCAGTGCTGATCAGCAACGTCTCAGTGACGACGCATGCTGCAGCACTCTTTAGACACACTAACTCTCTCTCTTTCTCTCTTTCTCTCTCTCTCTCTCTTTCTATCTCACTCTCTTTATCCCTGTCTCTCTTTCTCTCTTTCCCTCTCTCTCCCTCTCTGCATGTTTCATGCTCACGATCCTTCCCTCTAAGTGAGATGGCAGTTTTCCTCTCTCTCTCTCTTTCCCACTCTTTCTCATTATCTCTCTGTTTCTCTCTCTCGCTCTCTTCTTCTCTCTCTCGCACACCTTTTCTACTGCCATGGAAAGGCGCTTCTCCTTGGCGAAGATAGTGAGGAAGATGAGAGAGAAGGGGGAAAGAGGAGAAGTAGAAGAGAAAAAGAGAGCAACCGAAAAGTGCTGAAAAAAGAATGCGACAGTTTTCCGTGACGCGAGCCACGAAAGCTTTCGCAATACGCATACAAAGGGAGTGGAATTAGGAAAAGGAGAGAGGAAAAGAGAGAGAGAGAGAGAGAGAGAGAGAGAGAGAGGAAAGAGAGAGAGACTGAGAGTGAGAGAGAGAGAGACCGATAGTATTCTCACGTTTGCTTATGTATCCTTGCTCGAACAAGAATGCGCGCGTTGCTATTCTTTCTTGCATCATTTGTTGCTCAAAGCATAGAGGATCTGCCCGAGGGGATGTGAAGGATTTGTTTTGGACGGGATGATGTCGAAGAAAGGGGTTGCAGGACATCTTATTGTTCTTTTCTGTTTCTCCCTCTCAAAGCATTCTCAGGAAATAGGGAAAAAATTAATTCGACCCCCACCTTGAGTTCCTCGATTTCTCTCGCTTACTCTTTCTCCCTCTCTCTCTCTCTTTCTCTCTCTCTCTCTTTTTCTCTTTCTCTCTCTTCTCCCTCCCTCCCTCTCTCTCTCTTGTCTCTCTCTCTTTCGCTAAACGATAAACTTCTTCTCTATTATTTATTTTCTTAAAGTGCGGATAGGTTTCGTTTTGCCGCACCCTCCTTTGTTTGCGGAAATGCCCTCTCACAAACACGACTGGTGTCGCCGTACAGGAAGAGGCGAGAGATGAAGAGAGAAAGAGAGAGAGAGAGAGAGAGAGAGAGGGAGAAAAAGATAGACGGAAACAGAGATGGAGAAATGGAAAGCAACACCTCTACCGGGTTTGTCTGTCGTGCGGAGAAAAACATGATGAAGATGGTGAGTTGAAGAAGGCGAGAGATGGAGTGAGAGAGGAAGAGAAAGAGGAAGAGAAAGAGAAAGAGAAAGAGAAAGAGAAAGAGAAAGAGAAAGAGAAAGAGAAAGAGAGAAGAGAGAGAGAGAGAGAGAAAGAGAAAGAGAAAGAGAAAGAGAGAGAAAGAGAAAGAGAAAGAGAAAGAGAAAGAGAAAGAGAGAAGAGAAAGAGAAAGAGAAAGAGAAAGAGAAAGAGAAAGAGAAAGAGAAAGAGAGAAAGAGAAAGAGAAAGAGAAAGAGAAAGAGAAAGAGAAAGAGAAAGAGAAAGAGAAAGAGAGAAAGAGAAAGAGAAAGAGAAAGAGAAAGAGAAATAGAAATAGAGAGAGAGAGAGCGAGGATAGAAAAGGAAAGAGAAAGAGATAAAGGCAAGGCTGGTGAATCAGGGCCGGAAGGGCGCGGGAATGTAAAGGATGGATCCGTCGACGCTCTTCCTTGGTTTCCTTCAGTGCTTCATTTTTGTACGAGAATCGTATTTCTTCTCCATTCAGGGCCAAATGTTCTTTTGGGTTTAATTTATTGCCTTATTTCGGGTCTCATGAGTTGCTATCTTACCTTAATGGTTCATTATTAGTTTCCGTAAAGACATTTTTTGAACTCGTCAACTTTGTTGACCAATTTTAGGTGTTACCAATTTTTGGTGTGACCGTACCCGTCGTCGTGGGCGTGCAAGGAGAGTGAGGACCGGGCGGCGGAGAGAAGGCACGCGAGGCCTTCTGACGATACGGCGGCTGAAGCTGCTTCCGGGGCAGGGAGCGAAGAGCGCAGCCAAACTGCACCAGCACGGCAACCATAGCGACAGAGAGAGCGATCAGCTGGAGAGAGAGGGAGAGTGAGAGAGAGAAAGAGAGGGACAGGGGAGAGAAAGAGAAGAGAGTAAGATAGAGAGACGGACATAAGGAGGAAAGTAAAGAAAACGTGAGATCAATGATACAATCTTTAATTTTATTATTTGGGGATGTGCATAGAGACAAAATAATGGTACAGGAGAAATTTCGTTTAAAATTATTTGAAATTAAATTTTTTATAGGCAAAAACTGATAACTCCTTATCAAATGATTAGAAATTATCGATTTTTTAATAGTAGCACCCGCTCTCTATAAGCAACCTAATGTACCATTTTAAATATTTTAGTTTTTCCTAGAACAATAGTTATGAACGAGGATGCATTTGGACGCGTCCGACTCGTCCGACGCGTCCTTGGTACCAAGATCCTGGGCGGGACTGAATATGTATGTATATAATAGTAAGCGAAAACGAACAAAGAAGAGCGCAAGCAGCAGGGCCGGACTCCGCAGCAGCAGCTCGCCACTCTCGATGAGCGTGCCGAGGGGAGGAGAGGGCGTGATGGCGGCGGCGGCCAGGAGGGGAGGCGGCGGCTGCGGCGGCGGCGGAGAGGACGCCGCGCCAGCTGCTGCCGCCGCCGCGAGCGCCGACGACGCTTGTGACACCTTAAGAACGAGAAATATTCCACAAATAAAGCATTAATAAAAAATAGAGGGTGGAGAGAGAAAGAGCAGACAGTGAGAGTGGGGAAAGGAAGAGAATAAAGACGGAATATGATAGAGAGATTTAAAAAAAAATGGATACAGACAAAGAGAAGAGAGTTTGAGAAAGTGAAAGAGAAGTAAGAGAGAGAGAAAGTGAGAAAGAAAAGAAAGAGATTGTGACCTTTTGACTGAGCGCGGCGAGCAGCAGCCGCTGCTGCTCATTCTCCATGCGCACGGCGGTGGCGAGTGGTCGTGGTCAGGCTGCGTCTTCCGGGGACGTCATCCATCCAAAAACTCTGTCGACCGACCACAGTGAGGGGACAGGAGGAGAGTGACAAGAGTAGATGAAGGATCCAATCAAGGAAGACTGATAATGATGATGAGCTCGAGCGTTTCTGGAAGATTCAGTATATAATATATGTATGTATGTATGTACATACATACATTAGGATTCAAAGAAACCGAATTAATGTATTTTTTGTTTAATACTGGCCTTAAAATTTGGCCCAAAAGCGACAGAAAAAATAAAGTGAAAATATAAGGCATTTTTCAGAAATGATATACGCGCATGCTTCATATGTCCAGGACATTTATACAGAAAATAAATATGCACATGTACATCGCATTTATTAATGTGTATGTATACTTAAACAGAATACTGACAAGTTTGGAAAGGACTATATATCTATGTATGTATGTACATATGTAGGTTGGCGTCATGAAGAATGCTTCTTAAGTTTTAACGATGAAAAAATTGTATGCGAAAAAAATAGAAAAATTATGCCTTTACTTAGCCAAATAAAAAAAACAGCCAAACATAGGCCATTTTGTTATTCGATCCTTATTGTAGTTTTTTACTTTCAAGGCAAAACTTAGAAACATTTATTACTTGTACGAGAACGTGGTAAATAGTGATCACTATTAGGTTAGTCAACAATGAATTACTGAGAAATGGTCTGAGACAGCAGCCATCTGCCCAATTTTGTATCCTAACATCTTTCATTAACCCGTATATTTCCTCTTTCTCTCAGTCTCTCTCTCTCCCTCTCTCTCTCTTTCTCTCTATTTCTGTCTCTCTCCCGCACCATCTCTTCCTCTCTCCATCGTCCTCGCTCTCTCCTTTATCATACTCTCTCCCCACCCCAGCCACAGTCTTAAATTCCTTGCCTGCTCTTTCGCTCTTTTTGCTTCTCTTCCGCAATTGCCCCAAAACATTCCACAGTTGATGCGAAGATGCATATCTCACGCGATCACGCAAGAGATCGGGAGGGAGAGAGGGAGATGGACAGGGAAAAAAGCGAGAGAGAGAGAAAAGAGAAAGGAAGTTGCAGACTGAAATGACGAGAGAGAGAGACAGACAGGGAGAGAGAGAGAGAGAGAGAGAGAGAGAGAGAAAGAGATGTTAAAGTGAGATAGCATTTTGCGTTGCAAGATTATCATGGAGAAAAAGCAAAATGAAACATTATAAGCAAGGAAAGGATTGGAAAGGTAAGGAGAGAAAGAGAGAAAGCTAGTGAAAGTGAGAGAGAAAGAGTGAGAGAGAGAGAGAGAGAGTGAAAGAGAGATGAAAAGAGCAGAAACAAAGAAAATGGTGTGTCGGTACATGGCCAATGGCTTGATCCGAAAATTGCAGGGATACAGAGAATGTGTATAGGAGGAAAGTCATGCCCGCGGGCGCGATTCTCTCTACATTTCGAAAACAATCCCGGCTCTCAGCTGAATGCATGAATGTGTCTCCGCTCAGGCAAGAAATCGGTGCGGTGATGGATGAAAGCTGAGAATTAGAGAGAGAGAGAGAGAGAGAGAAAGAGAAAGAGAAAGAGAAAGAGAAAGAGAAAGAGAAAGAGAAAGAGAGAGAGAGAAAGAGAGAGAGATAGTGAGAGATGAAAAGGGAGAGAAAGTAAGAGTGCGACTAAGAGAAGGCGAAAGAGGGCATGAGATTAAGAGAGGCAGAGAGTTAGAGAAAAGGTTAAATCGGAGATTGCAAAAAAGGAGAGTGACAGAAAAGCCTGCAAAGATACTCTGGAAAGTCTCATGGCTGCCCTTTAGATGACAGTGCATTCTTCCATAAGAGTCCTTTTTACAGCACACTTCCCCCTGGCCATCCCTCTCCCTCTCGCTTTCTCTTTCGCTCCCGCTCTCCGTCTCTCTCTCTCTCTCTATATATATATATATATATATCTCTGTTTCCCTCGCTCTCTCTCCCCTTCTCTGTCATTTTTTCTCCATATCAGAATACACTCGGACGCTCATTTTCTTCAGTTTGGCACCACTCTTGATCTTCACTCTCTTTTCTCTCTCTTTCTCTCTCTCTCTCTCAAAAAACCTTCGCACCATTCCAGTCTAGTTGCATGTAAAGCGGACAGGCACTGACTGCTCTCTCTCTCTCTCTCGCTCTCTCTCTCTATCACTTTTCAATCTCTCTCGCTCTTCAGATCTGTCAGCATCCATCTCAAATCTCTCTCTCTCTTCTTCGCTCACTCTCCATTTCTCTGTATCTTTCTCTCTCACACTCTTAATTTCCTTCTGTCTCTGCCCACTCGTCGTCCTCTTCGTCCGCCGAGTACTCAACCCCGTTATGGCCAAACAGTACGCCGCTCCATGTCTGGATGACATGCTCGAAAGCACCAGAGGGCAGGGACAAGTGACACCTCTACCTTACCCTCCCTCTCTCTCTCTCCCTCTCTTTCTCTCGCTCTCTCTCTCTCGCTCTCTCTCTGCACTCTCTTTCACCTCCCTTTCTCTCCCTCTCTTCGTCACATTCCTTGATCCCCTCCACCATCGCAACTTCTCTTCTAGTCCTTGGCGAAGTCTTTTCCCCCACTTCCTTTTTCCTTCCGCTCCATCCCTGCTCGCGATCTGTGTGGTTTGGACGAGAGAAAACACGTAGATGGAAACAACACGACATCCAGAAGACTGTAAAGTTCCGGATCGTAGAGCGAATCATTCCTAGAGCGAACTCCCGACGGCAGCATCAGAGAGAATGCTTCTCCCAAATCTCTTTCATGCACTATCTTTTTCAACATATTCCTCTCTCTCGCTCTCTCTCGCTCTCTCTCTCTCGCTCACTCTCTCACTCACTCGCTCTCTCTCTCGCTCACTCTCTCTCTCTCTCACTCTCTCTCTCTCTCTCTCGCTCCCTCTCTAGTTCTCTCTCTCTCTCACTTTCCATTTTTCTCCCAGAAAAAGTGCATCGAGCGTGATGGCTGCAGCGTTGAAGATGCTGCTGGCCCACCTGCCTCGAGCACGAAGCCAAACACGAACGCATAGTCATCGATATGACTAGAGGGATCACTTGGAGAGTGAGCGAGAGAGAGGGAGAGAGCGAGGGATAGGCAGAATGAGAGAGAGAGAGGAACAGGGAGAGTGAGAGAGAGACAGAGTGAGAGAGAGACAGAGGGTGAGAGAGATAGAAAGGGACAGAGAGAGATTGAGAGAGGGAGAGAGAAAGAGAGACTGAGAGCGATCAGATGGATTGAAGAAGAAGAATAAGTAAGAGAGAGACAGAGAAATAGTTGATACGATGGCGAGGAAAGACTGTAAGATTCAACCAGCACTGGAAGCGATCAGAGACCCGGCGGGCGATTTCCGGAAAGAGAGGGAAAAAAATGAAGGTGAGAAAATGAGCTGCTTGGCGGTGTGAGGTGGGTCTTGAGAGAGTATGAGGTAGAGAGAATGCAAGAGAGAGAGAGAGAGAGAGAGAGAGAGAGAGCGGTAGCGAGAGAGTGCGAGAGCGAGAGGATAATAAATATGGAAGAGAAAAGCAAGGAAATAGAGAAAGCAGAGAAGGAAATGGACGTGGCGAATTGAGAATGGAGACCGACCAGCTAATGGACGATGTGAAGAGAATGAAGAATGGCTTAGAATAGATAGATGGATGAGCAGAAGCAGAGAGGAGAGTATGAGAGAGACAGAGACAGAGACAGAGACAGAGAGAGAGAGAGAGACAGAGAGAGAGAGAGAGATGGTGAAAGAGAAGGAGAGAGAGGAGAGGAGAAAGAAAATAGGGAGAGAGTAACAAGGAATTAGAAAGTGATGGATGGTATGTACATATGTGAGGCTGAAAGTGAGAGGTATGGTGTTGAGAGGGAGAGAGAGAGTGTTGAAAGGAAGAGAGTGCAGAGATGGAAAGACAGAAGGATCGCTCCGTTCAATGAATGAATTCGCATTGAAAAGGGGCGCGCAGATGCTCTGTTCTGAGTGAATGGTGGAGAAGACACCTGCGAGAGCTACTCAAGTAGCCAGGCGGAGAAGGAGAAGAGAGAGAGAGAGAGGGGGAGGGAGAGAGAGAGAGAGAGAGAGGGAGGAGAGAAAGAGAGAGGGGGAGGGAGAGGGATGGAGAGAGGGAGGAGAGAAAGAGAGATAGGAAGGAATAAAGATGTACATTGAGAGATAGAGAGATAAGTGAATGATCCATGCAAGACCTCATAGACATCGTATATGAAGGCGAATGAGAAATGATGGACGAGCTGCGTACAATATCCGGGATCATGAGATGATGGGAGAGTTGTAGCAGATGGGAGAGAAACAGAGAAGGAAAGAGAGTCAGATGAAGACAGTGTAGAGAGAGAAATAGTGCGAGAGAGAGAGAGAAAGAGAAGCAGAGAGAGAGAGAGGGAGAGCTTAGAAAAGCTTAAGAGAAGATCTCTTAAGGAAAGCTTAAGAGATATGATAGGCTGACACAATCAACTCGAAGGAATACACTGTCGAAGAGGCGGCCGAACGAAATGTGCATGGTTTAAAGAGAAGCAAGTACATTCATTGTGTGGATGCATACAATGTGAAAGAGAGGGAAGAGAGAGAGAGAGAGAGAGCGAGCGAGAGAGAGAGAGAGAGAGAGAGAGAGAGAGAGAGAGTTAGAGAGGCTAGAGTAGCAGGGAGGTAATTGAAAAAAAACAACGAAAGAGAGAGGGAGAGAGACAGAGAAATCAACTGTATTTGTAAGGGAGAAAGAGAGAACGACAAAGATGTGAGGAGTGAAAGAGGAAAATAAAGAGAGAGAGAGAGAGAGAGAGAGAGAAAGAGAGCTAGCGAAAGAGAGAGAGAGAGAGAGAGAGAGAGAGAGATAGAGATAGAGTTAGAGAGGCTGGAGTAGCAGGGAGATAATTGAAAAAAACAATGAATGTGAGAGGGAGAGAGACAGAGAAATAAACTGTAATTGTAAGGGGGAGAGAGTGAGCGACAAAGATGTGAGGAGTGAGAGAGGAAAATAAAGAGAGAGAGAGAGAGCTAGAGAGAGAGAGAGAGTTAGAGAGAGAGAGCTAGCGAGAGAATAAGAGAGCGAGAGAATTAGAGAAAACAAGACGAGATCCTCGCACATTCCATGATGGGTATCTATCATCCATAACAAGCAGCGCAACACAATGCATGCTGCTCCTCTTCGCACCCTTTTGTACGCGGGACCGGATTCGCTTTGGGAGATCATCATGTATGCATGCATGTATGCATGTATCTCACGATGTCTCCGTATCGAAATACCTCCCTTCTCTCTCACTCTCTCTCTCGTTCTCTCTCTCTCAATCTCATTGTCTCGCTTTCTCAATCTCTCTCTCTCTCTTGATCTCTCTCTCACAAGCTCTCTGCCTTTCTGATATCTCTATTTTCCAATACACCACATTTCTCTCATCCCTTCTTTCAATCTCTCATCAGTTTCATACAAATATCGTCAACATCATTTATATCCCCTTGCACGGATTCATGTTCTCGTTGTGTAGATGCAAATGGATGAAACTTGTGCTGCAACTGGATAGCGAGAGTTGGTAGAGAGAGAGAGAGAGAGAGAGAGAGAGAGAGAGAGCGAATAAGAGAGAGAGAGAAATGGCGAAATAGGAGGGAATTACGAAGTAAATCCGCTTCATCTACAATGCGCATAGCTATCAAGCGGATGAGAGAGATGCTGATAAATAACAATCAGTAGCAGACATACCGTATAGCGAGCAAGGGCACGAGAGAACGAGAACGAGAGACCAAAAGAGAGAGAGAGAGAGAGAGAGAGAGAGAGAGAGAGAGAGAGAATGAGAGAGAATGAGAGAGAGAGGGAGAAATGAGAGAAAGAGAGAAAAGGGTCCCGATAAGATTTGAAAAAAAAGGATATCTAACGAAATGGTAAGGGCGATAATTGAAATTGCGAAGAAAAAAACAGAGGATGATCGAATCTCTCGACCAAGAAAATTAGTTAGTTGCCTGGGACCATCGCTCAGGGTCGACAGGAGGCAATTCGCAAGGACATCAGAAGCAGTTTAATTGGGAAGAGAGAGAGAGAGAGAGAGAGGGCGGAGAGGAGAGAAGAAAGAGTGAGAGAAAAATAGAGAGACAGACAGCGAGAGTGTAAGATGGTTTAGAGAGAAATAAAGAACAACGCTGTGTGTGTGGGAGAGAGAGAGATAGTGAGTGAGAGAGAGAGAGAGCGAGGAAGAGTTAAACAATGAAGAGATTGTTCAAAGAGAAAGAGACAGAGTGGTAAAAGGAGAGAGAGAGAGTGTGTGTGTAAAATAAGAAGTGAGGGATGCAGAGAAATAGAGGAAAAAGATGACGATAATTGTAAAGAACAGTGCAGTTATTGAGTGCAAGCATCAGACGAGAATCGAGGAAGAAGGGCACCTCTCCAATGAGATGCGCTCCAGACAATCTCTTCTCGACCCCGAGGGCACAGAATTCGTGAGAGAAAGAGAGAGAAAGAGAGATAGAGAGAGCGAGAAGAGAGAGAGAGAGTGGGAGAGACAGACGAGAGAGTGAGAATATTGAGGGAAACAGCAGATCGTTGTGGAGA